>JAXIVJ010006608.1:0-60000 GCA_036785665.1 Chirona hameri
GACAGAAGGCGGTCTAAGATGTGTGTGAGAAGTATACAAAAATCGAAAAAATACGCTGCATTTGTTATGCGTAAAAACCCACTACCTGTCCCCAACTCCATTTAAGTCTTGGTTTGAATACGCAGTGTTCAGCCATGTATATTGTTGATAACTGTGTTGTATATTTTTGGCTTCGTGGAAAAACATATCCTCTTTGCTTTAGTGTAAGTCATGTGTTATGTATTTTGAGGTGCATTCTAATTTACGGGAAGATTGCAAAACGAAATGAACACAATATGGCAAGGAAACGGATAAATATATGAGCTTCGGACCAATAAAAGAAGGGCATAAAATGGGTAGGTACTCGAGTTGTGCTATGCTAATGGTGTTTATATTTGTATTATATTCTTACTACCAGGACTTCGTAACATCTAGCAAATGTGTTTGTTTTTAAGATGTCGTGGTGTGAGAGTGAGACAGGGTTCAACTGACGCTGTTATCTCGAGTCATTTAGACTAGAGGGTGGCGAACTATTAACTGCGGATTTTCAACATATTGCGCATCGCGCAACGCTGGCCATCTAGTAAAACTATAGCTTTCACTTGTGCAGCCTTCCAACCTGACCATCTCACTGCGGTTGAGATAGCGATGTAGTCCCGACCTCCGACCATGCAGTTACTGCGTTCCTGTGTTCCCTGTGTTGAATTACCCGGTGGCCGAGCTTCGGGATTACCAACCGGTGTCCCTGCTCAATGTTCAATGTGTATTGCCAATACCACGACACCCTCCCTCGCCCTAACTCCCTCCTCTGAATCCGACACCCTCTCAACCCAAAAACCCTGACCAAGAGCACTGGGGGCGAAATTGGCACGGAGTCGGTCAAAGTTGGTGCATGCTTCTTACATAGCGTTTTTGTTTGATATAAAAGTAATAAGCAATATCAGCCTATTTGCCGTATCCTTGGCATAAAGTTCAGATTCTCCGCGCTCAGCCAAGCCAACTACTGGGAGACTTCAATGCCGAACGCACCACCTGGCATACTTTAACAGCATTGGGACAGTTCTATATAGTATTCAGACATTTTCAAACTTATTCATGTTCGATTGTATACTTTCCCTCACAATTTAAGGAGACGTCCAGATAGACTTAGGAAAAGTTCACGATCAAGCATCACCCTCGTGTCCGTATACCTCCGGGCTCCGTTGGCTGTGGACCCAGAGATGTCGGACGTTGACTGCTGAGCCGTAGGTGGGTGTTGACCGGCCTGGGGCGGCCTTGGCGCGCCGCGGGAGGCGGTATATAGGCGGCGGCGGTCCGCCGATCTGCACCAGTTCAACGCAAAACACACAGTCACCCCGACATGAAGGTAGGCAGGATAGCAGCGGAGCTCTCATAGGGCCTGTTCTAGTGGCACCTCTTACCTCCTCTAACCTCTTCCAAGTTGCTCCAACTTGCAAATGTCTGCAATAAGATACGACAGTTGCAAGTTGGAGCAAGTAGGAGGAGGTTAGAGGCGCCACGGGAGCAGGCCTGCATTGTGTCTGGTACAGCTGTGGTCGGGTTGTCGGTATCAGTTGTCCATAACGAACGTCATGTTCAGTGTTAAAGTAACAAAAACGCTTTCCTATTGAAGTCAGATACAAATTTGGTAGCATATTCCAAAGTGTGTTTGATAATATTTGTGAAAGGCAAAATAGTTAAATTAGGGAAATGCAATAACGTAAAACATCTACAATATAAGGCAACGTTTCCATTTGTTTAAAGCTACCTTAGTAACCAGGGAAACAGAAGCTAAAATGACGGTAGCCGTTTCGCCCTATCATTAGTCCAAAGCTCTGTCTATGTCACATGACATCTTTTCCGTGCTGCACACGTCGCGTGCTGACGTTAATATGTCTGTGTGCCGCAGTTCCTTCTGATTGCCGCCCTCGCCGCCGTGGCTGCCGCTCAGCACGGCAATGACTACGGACACGAGGACTACGACGCCAAAACACCGTAAGTATTAACGTGCACGCCGTGCGCATTAATTAAGATGATGCTAAAATATGAATGACAACGTCACTGATTGTTTGCATTACTTATCGATAAATAAACTTTTTAGCTCTACTCGCCCTACGGGAGCTTTTTTTCACCTTCGCCCTACGGGGGGACCTGACAGGCCCCCTGTTAACTTCCAAACCAAGCACCTTAGAGCAATGCAGTAAGAACCAGCATGTTGCCTATCATACGAGGAATCTAACAGTATGCGATATTTAGGTTTCAGGTCAACGGGTGACCTTCCAGGTCAAGTGAATGACCTCGGATTTACCACGTCCAGAACAGCGATTTTGCTCTTCAGAAAACCTCAAAATGAGAAATTAATAAATGTAAATAAAAATGCACGATCCTAGACCAGTTTTGGCTCAGAAATACAAAAAAGTAATTATTTGTTCGTATCTTGTCCAAAAATGTCAAAAAAGTTATTACAAAAATGACTTTATCAGTTTCTTACACTTAGGAAGCCATCACTCAGTCAATAATGGAGATATTGCTTTGAAATTTGGTACGAGTATGGTCCATACTCAGTTCTCTTACATATACTCCGATTTTTTTAATATCTTTGAAAATTTTGATTTTGTAGGGATTTTTCCAATTTTGTATTATTTTATTTTAGGGGTCAAAGACCCAACATTTTGTAAATCCGAGAAAGCTATTTTAAAGAAAATGCCATTTTGTATCTTTGGTGAATTGAGTTTGCAAGTTTCTTTAAAACTCTGTTTTCTACGATTTTTCAAATATTTCTCATTTTTGTATCAAATGACGTCATCAAAACATTATTATCTCCCAAAATACTTAACTAATTTCAAATAAATTTCACCAAAAATTTCACCAAAAACCAAAAATTTCAGCAAGATGCATTTGATGTGTCAAAAGTTATTCAAGAAAAACCTCAGGGGGCCTGTCAGGTAGCGCGAGGGTTAATTGCCTTACATTCTACAACACAAGCAGGATAGTCACATTGCCTTGTTCCAGGTACGCCTACGACTACGCCGTGCACGACCCGCACTACGGCGCCCAGTTCGCCAAGAAGGAGACGAGTGACGGCGGCAACGTCGAGGGCCAGTACAGCGTCGTGCTGCCTGACGGCCGTACCCAGCACGTCCAGTACTACGCCGACCACTACGGCGGCTACAACGCTGAGGTCTCGTACGAGGGCAACGCCCAGTACCCGGAGCACCACGGCCCGGCCTACAAGGCCGCTCCCGCCTACCACCAGCCCGCCTACAAGCCCACCTACAAGCCCGCCTACAAGCCCACCTACAAGCCCACCTACAAGGCCGCTCCCCTCTACAAGCCTGTGTATTAAAAGACCAAGGAGCAATGGACGGGGACCTACATATGCTCAAAAGTCTTGCAATGTGCGAAATATCGCTAAGGTTTTCGATCCTTTGGTTCAAAGACGGAACGAGAGAAAGTGTTTGTACCTGATATATGTATCACCAGATATGCTATAGTTATAGCTAAGTTATTCTGTGTTTCTCGTGCTAGTCTCCATGCCTTCTGTGACGTGTTCAATGTACTGAAATATATTTGTCGATGCTATGTTAGTGCTTTGCATCATGCCAAATAGACACTTATTTTTAGAAGGCTGCGAGATACCATGTATCATAACTGCGTTAAGTCCAATTGCAAGAGATAGTTTTTTTCATAACAAACGACAAACATGATTTGGCTTCTAGACAAATTGCCTCATACTGATCAGAGTAGTGCTTCTTGCACTTTTAGCCATCTATAGAACGAGGCGAAAAAAGAGCATTGTTAACGCACACAAAAAACATAATGACTACAGAATGAAATGTAAAGCTGGTGACAAGTTTGTTTCTGTATCTACCTCGACATATGTATACTAACCTAACCTTCTAAAGTCTGCAAGAGCGACCAAGAATTAAAGACGCCAAAGTTATGGGTAACGCGTTTGAACACCACACGTGTCCCGTGAGACCACTAACGTTCACCACACGTGTCAAGCGAGACCACTAACGTTCTCCACATGTATCCCGTGAGACCACTAACGTTCACCACACGTGTCCCGTGAGACCACTAACGTTCACCACACGTGTCCCGTGAGACCACTAACGTAAACCACACGTGTCCCGTGAGACCACTAACGTTCACCACACGTATCACGTAAGACCACTAACGTTCTCCACACGTGTCCCGTGAGACCACTAACGTTCACCCCACGTGTCCAATGAGACCACTAACGTTCTCCACACGTGTCCCGTGAGACCACTAACGTTCACCACACGTGTCCCGTGAGACCACTAACATAAACCACACGTGTCCCGTGAGACCACTAACGTTCACCACACGAGTCCCGTGAGACCACTAACGTTCTACACACTTGTCCCGTGAGACCACTAACGTAAACCACACGTGTCCCGTGAGACCACTAACGTTCACCACACGTATCCCGCGAGACCACTAACGTTCAACGCACGTGTCCCGTGAGACCACTAACGTTCTCCACACGTGTCCCGTTAGACCACTAACGTTCTCCACACTTGTCCCGTGAGACCACTAACGTAAACCACACGTGTCCCGTGAGACCACTAACGTTCACCACACGTGTCCCGTGAGACCACTAACGTTCTCCACACGTGTCCCGTGAGACCACTAACGTTCACCACACGTGTCTTTGTGGTGCCGCAGTTCCTTCTGATTGCCGCCCTCGCCGCCGTGGCTGCCGCTCAGCACGGCAAGGACTACGAACATGAGGACTACGACGCCAAAACTCCGTAAGTAATATGAGCTTACCAATTTAAAGACAACATCACTGGTTACTTGCATTTTGAATACGAGGAGAACTCAATGCCAGTTGCATTAAATTGTAATGCTGCAACATAAGCAAAGCAACCAGTCATGGCCTGTTTGTGTTGCAGGTACGCCTACGACTACGCCGTGCACGACCCGCACTACGGCGCCCAGTTTGCCAAGAAGGAGACGAGCGACGGCGGCAACGTCGAGGGCCAGTACAGCGTCGTTCTGCCCGACGGCCGTACCCAGCACGTCAAGTACTACGCCGACCACTACGGCGGCTACAACGCTGAGGTCTCGTACGATGGCAACGCCCAGTACCCGGAGCACCACGGCCCGGCCTACAAGGCCGCTCCCGCCTACCACGAGCCCGCCTACAAGCCCACCTACAAGCCCACCTACAAGCCTATCTACCAGCCCACCTACACGCCCACCTACAAGGCCGCTCCCCATCTACAAGCCTGTGTATTAAAAGACCAAGGAGCAATGGACGGGGACCTACATATGCTCAAAAGTCTTTCAATGTGCGAAATGCCGCCGAATTTTCCAATCCTTAGGTCCAAAGACGGAACGAGAGAAAGTGTTCGTACCTGATATATGTATCACCAAATATGCTGCAGTCATTACTAAGTTGCTCTGTGTCTCTCGTGATAGTTCCTGCGCTTTCTGTGACGTGCTCAATGTACTTACATATATGTCGATGCTATATGACATATGTTGTGCATGAAAGAAGACATTGCGATATCTATCTGCTGCGACTATCGACGTATGCTGCTCTGCTACATACGATACAGCATCGCGTCGGTATCTATCGTTAATTGACAGGACATTTTTGAATTGCCAGGAGCCAATTTTTAAATTCAATGGTCGAAGCAGACTTGTAACGACTCAATTTGTTTTAGTCGACTCAAGTCTGACTCAACAGCCGAATAACTGACACAACTCTTAACTCAAGTGCTGTTTTTTTTTAAATATTCGACTCAACTCTTGACTCAAGTGATGTTTTTTAAAAAAATATTCGGCTCGACTCTTGACTCAAGTGCTGTTTTTTTTGTATTGAATCAACTCGACTCATGACTCATCCAAAAATGTCCGACTCATGATTCGAATCATGTCTCAACTCTGAGTCGGTTACCAGTCTGGGCCGAAGGAGTTATTATGAAGAAGAACAAAAATCACATATTTTGCTGTCATTGGTTTACAAAAAGTAAAGCATTTTACATAATGAAGTGCTTGGTCATTTTTGGAGGCGACTCCGAACAAACGACATCAAATCAATTTAGACACATGATGGCGGATGCAGGACTCGGTCGAGGATGGATATGGCCTGCACTACTCAGCAATAGTCCCTGTCGACATAGGTGGACCCTACCCCAAACAGGTCCTCAATTAGTCAGAACAGGCCCTCGGTAGGCGAGATCGGGTCCGCTTTAGGTCAGAATGGTCCTTCTGAATGCTGCAATGGGCCCCCTGAAGGCTGAAGTGAATGTCAAGACCAGAATGTGTCTCTGCATGACAGAATAGGTACCCTTTGGACACTCGGCTATGGGTCCTTTCGGGGCTCAAGAAGGGTCATGGCCCACAGACCCTCTTTCTATCCACAACTGATTACATTCCATTACTTCCCTACCAGACACGTAGCCAGGATTTCGCCCAGGGGGGGGGGGGGGGGCGCCTGGAAAGGGCCCCATCCCGAGCGTTGAAAGGGTCCCCTGCCCAAGCGTTGAAAAGGCCAAACAAAACGAATGCAAAGGCACGTTACAAGGATGGAGAATGCAGTATGACAGGTATGGCATGGGTCATACCAACTTTGGAACCAGCGACAGCAATTTGGAATCAGCTCTACCTTCTTCGAATACTTTTTTAGGCTCAAGACCTGGAACTCTGAAGGAAATTGCGCCGCGGAGCGTCGCAATTTTTTATGAGTAATATGCCTTGAATATGCATTCTCATCAATGCGTCGTATTGGGTATGGTGCGGACCTCTAAAAATGATATTGTGCGTTTAAAAGTGCGGTAAAAAAGTGTTAAAGCAAAATATTTTGCCAAATCATATAGGAAAGTAGCAACATAACACATAAATGCGCCGAGAAACGGCACGATTTTTTAACCCGCATATAATATAACGTGTAGCTAAATTGCGCCGCGAAAATGTTGAGTTTTATTCCTTGGACAACTGATTTCCCTTTATGCAAGGCCCAGGGACCCTTCAGCTCGTTTAGGAGCCCCTCCGACCTTTCCAACGCCCTTCCGACCCTTTCAGGGACTCATCTGGGATCCGCGAAAAGACATGATGTGGAGTAGGTGATACCTGTTACCGACTGGCATTCGGTAACAGGTCATTGCTCGTCTTAACCCGCGAGTCGCTGGGGGTGCTTTTTTAGCCTCCCTCCCTCTTAGGAATATTGGGAATACCTCAACAACTAAGGCAAACATCGACACCAAAATTTCTGTACCTTTCCGGACATCATTTTTACACCTTTCGTATGAAACCTAAACAATTTTGTCATATTTTTTTTAAAAAGATATAGTGAATTTAGTGACAAGAAGGGTCATGGCCCACAGACTTCGTTTTTTTAACACGATTCGTTTTTCTAAACACGATTTGGACACAAAAATCAGCTAAACTTTGCCAAGCCGTACAAATTTCACATTTAAAGCAAAATGCAATCGAAAAACGCTTAAAGGTAGATAATTTCAAGGACTACAAACCATTTTTCTCAAAATGTCTAAAATTTTGGTTTTTGATCCCAATTTTTTTTTAAATGCCCACAAAATCAAATTTTTCAAAGATATAAAAAAAACGGAATATATGTTAGATAACGACATATGGGCAACTAACATACCAAATTTTAAAATGATATCTTTTTTGACTGACATCTTATCTTATTAATTAGAAGATGTCCGTCCGTACGTCTGTGCGTGGTACGTGGAAATCAAATAACGTAACGGTCATGCACAAATCGGCTAATAACTCAACAACCGTTGCTGCTAGGTGCGTAAAATTTGCCACGAATGTCCGGTGGCAGAAACGCACCATCGTATCAAAACTTCAACAAGATCCGACATACTTGTCGGCCGCTGTGTCGGTGACAGCTGTGTTATTGGTTTAACATAGGAAACGGCCAAATTCACAAATCGACGAAAACGAACAAACGCGCGTTGATCCCGGGCCGATAACTTGCAAACCAAGGATCGCAGCGACATGCGATAAACACGATTCGACAGAGAGTACATTGGTCTGGCGTGTCACATGTCGTTCAGAGCAATGCTTAGTTCAAGTCCAAAGTTATGACAACTTACATAAAAAAGCGGCATTTTCAGTATTTAAATCGGTACTCGTTTTAATACTGCTCTTAACTGTTCAACATAGAACACTGATACTTCACCACTTTCAGGCGAAGGCACCCTCTTTAAATTATATTTGTAACACAAAGCTGTTTGAGTAATAATTAGGCAGACTGACAGGCGTTGCAATATTTTTGCAATATTTTTTGACCATTCTATTCTTCCCAACACCGTAAAAAATAACACGAAGATGAGTTTTCATCCCCAAAAACAATATACACCCGGATAGCGCCGTCTTTACTGACCGCTATCCACCAAAAATACTTTGCTTCTAGCTAATAGATAACTTATGACGAAGACAAACGTGAATCATTTCTGACGCTAATAACGCTGCCTCAGCGGTGTGCGGGACCAGCGTGTCACCGGCCCATAGCTCAGTCGGCAGCCGGCAGGGGCGCTGATAAACTGCAGTCGCTGAGTTCAACAATGAACGCATGACTGACGGGACGTGGAACCTCCGTCTGGGAGATTTTATTGAAGCCGGATGACATATTTCCGGCAATTAAACGGCTAAACTGTGCAGATACTGTGAACAGCATGGGACTTGGGGAAAAAAACGAAGAACAGAACGAAAATGGTTTTGCTCAGTACGTGTTAAGTTGTATGCAGTAATGTGCCCGTCGTTGTGTTTATGTCTTATGTTTGCCATGCAGTTCTGTCCAAATCGCTTTCATAACATATAAATCGGACCGGGAAATGGGCAGCGAACGAAATGGCTGGCTATATACATATACCCAATAAATAACCCAATAACCCTGATCAAGAGCACTGAGGGCAAAAATGGCACGGAGTCGGTCAAAGCTGGCGCATGCTTATTACATAGCGTTTTTGCTTGATATAAATGTAATAAGCAATATCAGCCTATTTGCCGTATCCTTGGCATAAGGTTCATATTCTCCGCGCTCAGCCAAGCCAACTACTGGGAGACTTCAATGCCGAACGCACAACCTTCCATACTTGAACAGCATTGGGGCAGTTCTATATAGTATTCAGACATTTTCAAACTTATTCATGTTCGATTGTATACATTCCCTCACAATTTAAGGAGACGTCCAGATAGACTTATGAAAAGTTCACGATCAAGCATCACCCTCGTGTCCGTATACCTCCGAGCTCCGTTGGCTGTGGACCCAGAGATGTCGGACGTTGACTGCTCCGCCGTAGGTGGGTGTTGACCGGCCTGGGGCGGCCTTGGTGGCGCCGCGGGAGGCGGTATATAGGCGGCGGCGGTCCGCCGATCTGCACCAGTTCAACGCAGAACACTCAGCCACCCCGACATGAAGGTAGGCAGGATAGCAGCGGAGCTCTCATAGGGCCTGTTCTAGTGGCGCCTCTAACCTCATCTAACCTCTTCCAAGTTGCTCCACCTTGCAATTGTCTGTGCAATAGGATACGGCAGTAGCAAGTTGGAGCAAATAGGAGGAGGTTAGAGGCGCCACCGGAACAGGCCCATTGTGTCTGGTACAGCTGTGGTCGGGTTGTCGGCATCAGTTGTCCATAACAAACGTCATGTTCAGTGTTAAAGTAACAAAAACGCTTTCCTACTGAGGTCAGACAAAAAAGAAGAAAAAAATGGTGGCATATTCCAAAGTGTGTTTTATAATATTTGTGAAAAGCAAAATAGTTAAATTAGGGAAATCCAATAACGTAGAACATCTACAATATAAGGCAATGTTTCTATTTGTTTAAAGCTACCTTAGTAACCAGGGAAACAGAAGCTAAAATGACGGTAGCCGTTTCGCCCCATCATTAGTCCAAAGCTCTGTCTATGTCACATGCCATCTTTGCCATGCTGCACACGCCCCGTGCTGACGTTAATATGCCTGTGTTCCGCAGTTCCTTCTGATTGCCGCCCTCGCCGTCGTGGCTACCGCTCAGCACGGCAAGGACTACGGACACGAGGACTACGACGCCAAAACGCCGTACGTATCAACGTGCACGCCGTACGCATTAATTAAGATGATGCTAAAATATGAATGACAACGTCACTGCTTGTTGCATTACTTAGCGATAAATGTCCCTTTTTAGCTTTACTTAATTGTCCTACATTCTACAACACAAGCAGGATAGTCATATTGCCTTGTTCCAGGTACGCCTACGACTACGCCGTGCACGACCCGCACTACGGCGCCCAGTTCGCCAAGAAGGAGACGAGCGACGGCGGCAACGTCGAGGGCCAGTACAGCGTCGTGCTGCCCGACGGCCGTACCCAGCACGTCAAGTACTACGCCGACCACTACGGCGGCTACAACGCTGAGGTCTCGTACGATGGCAACGCCCAGTACCCGGAGCACCACGGCCCGGCCTACAAGGCCGCTCCCGCCTACCACGAGCCTGCCTACAAGCCTACCTACAAGCCCGCCTACAAGCCCGCCTACAAGCCCGCCTACAAGCCCGCCTACCAGCCCACCTACAAGGCCGCTCCCCTCTACAAGCCTGTGTATTAAAGACCAAGGAGCAATGAACGAGGACCTACATATGGTCAAAAGTCTTTCAATGTGCGAAATGACGCTAAGGTTTTCGCTTAGGTCCAAAGACAGCAAGAGAGAAAGTGTTTGTACCTGATATATGTATCACCAAATATGCTATAGTTATAGCTAAGTTATTATGTGTCTCTCGTGATAGTCTCCATGCTTTCTGTGACGTGTTCAATGTACTGAAATATATGTTTCGATGCTATGTGAAATATGTTTTGCGTGACAGAAGACATTGCGATAGCTGCTCTGCTACATACGATACAGCATCGCGTCGGTATCTATCGTTAATTGCCAGGACATTTTTGAATTGCCAGGAGCTAATTTTAAACTTCAATGGTCGAAGCAGACTTGTAACGACTCAATTTGTTTTAGTCGACTAAAATCTGACTCAACAGCCGAATAACTGACTCGACTCTTGACGTAAGTGCTGTTTAACAAAAACAATTAATCGACTCAACTCTTGACTCACGTGCTGTTTAACCCTATTTTTAACAGGCTCCTGGCTACCCCTATTTGTAACAGGAGGGGGGGGGGGGGGGGCGGATTCCGCCCCCCCCTGAGATCTCGAGATCTACCCGTCCGATTTTCAAAAATGAAACAGTGTTTGGTTCCCCTCAACACGATCTACATTTCTAAATAATAAAGAAATCTCCATTTTGGATAGGGGGGCAACAGGGGGGGCAAAAACGACAAATTTTAGTGGTATTTTTGATCCAACATAGCTTTGATGTTTATAGACCGATTTTAACACAACTAATAGTAATTGATAGAGATTGAATTGGAAATTGATATATGACGGTGACGTTTGAAAATTCTAAAATCATAGGCGTGTGCAGGTCACTCAATATGGGGGTGAAGTACATGCGTAATAAAACCATTTTTTTATGTTTTTTATAAATGAAATCGTATATGAATGTGACATTAGACTAAACAATTCTAAATCTTTTTTTTGCCATAGGCGGTACCAGGTTAGTGAAAAAGGGAGGTAAAATTGGAAAAACATATTAACCGCAGACAAGTTGCTACCAAGCACTATACATATGTTACTGATCGTAGATAGTTCCTTTTTGCATATTGCACTTCATCATAGGCGTATCCAGGATCCAAATTCGGGCGGCGCTAGACCTTTTTATAAGTATATTATCCGCTATTACGATACTAACTAGTCAACAGTGACTATTTCACTTACAACTTCAATTAACATTGCTTACCCCCCTTTTTACCCTACCTGGACTCGTCTATTATCTTATAATCGTTCGTAGAGTAGCCTGTAGTGCGTGTTTCATCCGAAAACTGCAGTATGTTATGTCATTGTACGCCCATGCCTCTCAGTTTCCTTGCAATAATATGATCCCCTTTCTTCCATTCCTGAGCGCGCCTCTGCAAAAATGACGGTATTTCCTTTTCTGGCCTCATATGTGCATATATAATTATAAGCTAAACGTCTATTGCGCCGTTATCGCTGGCATATCGTTATCACCATGCCAGTCACCCCCCTTTTCATGTGCCTGAACACGCCCCTGAAACGCTTCATGTAATAAATTATGCAAATAATGGAATCAGAAGCTATCTTTTACATCTTGATAGCTATACATGCCCCTTACATCGCTCTATTGGCTTCCCGCCAAACATTGAATACTTCCTGGAACCCCCCCCCCCCCACCCACTTTTCAAGCCCCTGAAACCACCTCTGCCATGCAATTTTTATGATATTTCATTAAAATCAACTAATTTTCACTTGTTGCAATCACCGTAAACCGATGTAACTCCTTCATACTTGAGGCAGTTAGGAAGATACCGTGAAGATCGCATTTCCGTATTATCGCCAAATGTCGCCTCCGAACCCACCCAAAACTGTGCCCTGGAACCGCCTCTGTTCCGGTTAAGAACACACAATTTTGACTCAAAATGCGGAGTTCAATTCTATGAAAAGTCCCAAAATTTCATGTGCCTTCTCCCAGCCGTTCTGGAGATGTCTGCGAAAAACATGAGGGGGGGGGGGGGCGGAATCCGCCCCCCCCCTGTTACAAATAGGGTTAAAGAAAACTGATTCGACTCAACTCTTGAGTGAAGTGCTGTTTTTTAATTTAATCGACTCGACTCTTGACTCAGGTGCTGTTTTACAAAAATATAATCGACTCGACTCAAAAATATATTTGAGTCGACTCAATTTGACTCATCATCACAAGTTGATTTATGTTGACCGGTGGGGGGAGGGGGGAGGGGTGGTCGGGTAGCAGAATCGCATTTTATCTAGCGTTAACTAGTTTGCTAAGGGAAATTTGTTTGAATTGACTTAAGTCTGACTCAACAGCCGAAGCACTGACACGACTCTTGACTCAAGTGCTGTTTTTTAAAAACAAAATATTCGACTCAACTCTTGACTCAAGTGATGTTTCAAAAAAAATATTCGGCTTGACTCTTGACTCAAGTGCTGTTTTTTTATTGAATCAACTCGACTTATGACTCATCCAAAAATGTCCGACTCATGAGTCGATTCATGACTCAATTCTGAGTCGGTTACCAGTCTGGGTCGAAGGAGTAATATCAGGCCATCGGAGGTAAGTGTCCTCGGTTGACCTCTGAAAAGGTCAATCGAGGTCACAATCTCAATGGAAACCACAACTGTCACCTGGAAACACCTGTGCATAAGCTCCTGAGCAACAAACACTATGAAACTGCACAAGTTACAAAGATCAATACTACGGACGCCAGTTGCGCCTGACATGACCTTGAGAAACAGGTCAAAGGTCAGAGGTCATGGGACTTACAACTTTTTTTCCCACTTTATCCGGCTTCCGCCGGTGGTGTATTTTAACATACATTCATACACATATACAAATTACACATGACACGGATCAGCTGTGTACTTTTTTAACATAGAAAACACTTCAAAACATACAATCACCCACACAACATCAAACGCCTCATCAGCGGCATCGGCGGACCCCGCGCGCCGCGTGTGCGTGTGTGTGTGTGTGTGTGTGTGTGTGTGTGTGTGTGTGTGTGTGTGTGTGTGTGTGTGTGTGTGTGTGTGTGTGTGTGTGTGTGTGTGTGTGTGTGTGTGTGTGTGTGTGTGTGTGTGTGTGTGTGTGTGTGTGTGTGTGTGTGTGTGTGTGTGTGTGTGTGTGTGTGTGTGTGTGTGTGTGTGTGTGTGTGTGTGTGTGTGTGTGTGTGTGTGTGTGTGTGTGTGTGTGTGTGTGTGTGTGTGTGTGTGTGTGTGTGTGTGTGTGTGTGTGTGTGTGTGTGTGTGTGTGTGTGTGTGTGTGTGTGTGTGTGTGTGTGTGTGTGTGTGTGTGTGTGTGTGTGTGTGTGTGTGTGTGTGTGTGTGTGTGTGTGTGTGTGTGTGTGTGTGTGTGTGTGTGTGTGTGTGTGTGTGTGTGTGTGTGTGTGTGTGTGTGTGTGTGTGTGTGTGTGTGTGTGTGTGTGTGTGTGTGTGTGTGTGTGTGTGTGTGTGTGTGTGTGTGTGTGTGTGTGTGTGTGTGTGTGTGTGTGTGTGTGTGTGTGTGTGTGTGTGTGTGTGTGTGTGTGTGTGTGTGTGTGTGTGTGTGTGTGTGTGTGTGTGTGTGTGTGTGTGTGTGTGTGTGTGTGTGTGTGTGTGTGTGTGTGTGTGTGTGTGTGTATGCGTATGTGTATGTGTATGTGTATGTATATGTGTATGTGTATGTGTATTTGTATGTGTGTGTGTGTGTGTGTGTGTGTGTGTGTGTGTGTGTGTGTGTGTGTGTGTGTGTGTGTGTGTGTGTGTGTGTGTGTGTGTGTGTGTGTGTATATGTGTGTTTCGTTGTAGGCGCATGAATCACACGCCCGGAAGCAGCACAGGCCCACCCCATAGTCACAACTGGTTGATGCAAACAAAGCATAGTACATGAATTAAATGAAATGAGAGCATGAGTGAAAAGTTAATAATTTTACTAGCCCTTCATTCAAACACTTGCCTCAGCCGTTCCCATTTCTGCTCGAATGTCTCTAAACTGCCTTTCGCTTTGGCAACGTAATATTCTTTTTTTATTTCGAGCTTTAGCGATTGCATCATGATTTGTATACTTGGTTGAGTTGACATTAATCGTGCTTTATGTATACAGGCCTTACATAAGGATATTATAAGCGCTTCTAAGTTGGACGTTTCAACAAGGAAAAACCAGTTAAATGCATTTATATGTATTATGACTTGGTATGTTGTCCTTAAATGTGATAGTTTCTCCTTAATGAACAGTTGAGTTTTGGGACAGTGCCAAAAGAGATGGCTAATGGTTTCAATAGCTGTTTCACAGAATGTACAGTTACTTGATTGTTTTATATGTATTGTTTTCAAATATTTATTAGTTGCGTAAATTCTATTTACTATTCGAAAATGAAGGTATAGAAGATAAGTGGAGGTCGTTGCAGCACTAACATTATCTAAACTTCCTTCCGTGTAATTACTTATATCTGCCACCCATTTTGCTCGCAGACGTTCGTTGGTATTGTTATTTTGTGTTGAAGCGTTCGAAATAAACGCATTATAAGCTTGCTTTGAGAACTTTTTGTTATTCAATACTAAGTTTATTTTATATGGTATGTTTGGTTTATTTATCAGCGTCTTGTCAATACTTCTACGTATACCCTGCGGCAGACTTCGCACTAAGGTTTCGTAGCATAAGAACGTCATACTAATTCCATACATATTTTCTACTTCTTGCTTGCAATAAATTGTTCCTGTGTTTGAGTTATATAAGTCTCCTATGAAGCGTAATCCTCGTTCGTTCCAACTTCTAACTATATTTGTTGAATATTTTGTCCAATCTGAAAACCATATTTTCTCAGATATAATTTCCTCGTTACATGGTTTATATTCGCGATTGAACTTTATCAAAGCATCGATGATATCTATATAGAAAGGGTTTGATAACTTGCTTTGTATCTGTTGCAACTTCCCACATCCGTACGTTAACAACAAATCGATGTCTGGAAGTTCCTGTGTAGCGAGTAGTGTCCAGTCGGCACGTGATGTTGCCAATCGTTTCAACCACGTCAGTTTCATACATTTGATAAATGACTCTATATGTACCATGTTTAAACCGTCTTTTGGTTGGGTTTGTACTAGTTTAGTACGTTTTATCTTATCTTTTTTATGACCCCAAATGAATGCAAATAGAAGCCTCTCTAGTTCTTTTATACATTTACTTGAAGGGTTAGGAAGTGCGATGAATAAATGTACAAGTTTAGATAGTAACAAAGCCTTGACTATACATATTCTTCCAATTGGTGTAAGGTTACGTCTTTTCCACTGTTCCAATTCATTTTTAATGCAGGCATTTTTAGTAGCATATTACGTTCCGTCACATTTGTACCGTTTCGGTCTATTTTTATCCCCAGAACTGTCAGCTCATCCACAAATTGTATGCTATGTTCTGTACTAATCTGATCTGCTAATATCCCTACTGACATACCTGCGGTTTTTTCAAGGTTTATTTTCAAACCCGAGTGATTGCCGAAAGTGACTAGCTCCTTGACAGCTCCTGTGATTGAACGTTCAGTTCCGTCTACAAATATAATTGTATCGTCGGCGTATTGACTTATTCTTATTTCTTGATTCTGCTTTATTTGTATTCCAGTCAATTGATTAGACTTCGCAACTTGTTCAGCTAATACAGCAACTGCTATGTTGAATAGATATCCTGAGGCTGGGTCTCCCTGCCTTATGCCACGTTCTAGCTGTATTTTTTTGACGAGATATCCGTTTGGTAGAATACGTGATTGATTTTTAGTATTTAAAAATGTTTGGTCTTTTAATGCTCTCAGTTTTGGCCCAAAGTTAAGCTCACTAATGACTAATCTTAAATAATCCCAATCGACTGACTCGAAAGCCGCTTCAAAATCAGCGCCTATTATCATCCCTGGCTTTTTATTGTTATTGGTCCAGTTAATTATATGAAGCACAAGCCTTGTATTTTCTCCAATATACCGGCCGGAAGTGTAGGCTGTTTGAGCTGGGCTAATTAACTTTGGCATTACCTTTTTAAGTCTCATGGCGATTGCGGTTGATATAATCTTATAGTCTGAATTTAACAATGTTATTGGTCTCCATCCCTTATAAGTATGAGGTGATTTCCCTTTCTTATGGATAAGTGTAATGATGCCCTCACGGTGAGAAGGAAGCTCGTAACCTTCAGTCGACGAGGTTCTAACTGCCCGGTACAGAAATGGGCCTATTTCCGACCAAAAACAACGGAAGAATTCGACAGGGAAGCCATTTGAACCGGGAGTCTTGCCTTTCTTCATAGAGTTTAATGCACTAGTTAATTCCAACATTGTTATATCCGCGTCGAGTTCCGTCATATTGTTTGAATCTAGCCTATTTGTTATATGATTCGCTATGAATGAAGGATCTGGCGTATTGCTATCCCTGGAATTATATTTGTTTTGCAAAATATTCGAGAAGTTTTCAATTATTACATCCGCCTTTGAAATGATGTCATTCCCGTCATTGATATATTGAATGCATTTCTTGTTATAGTTTCTTTTCTCTAAAGATAAAAAAATACTTTGAATTTTTCTCCCCATGCTCATGCCAGGCCACCCGCGACCGAACAATCAGTCCGTCAATAATTGGACGTCTTAGCTCTTCAAGTTTGGTTTTGATTATGTTTAGCTGAGTAGCATCACTTTGAAGGCCTGATGATGTAAATTTGTTTTCTGCTTCAGTAATTTCGGCCATTAACTTCGCTTCTGTTGTCCTTACGCGTTTTGCTTTTTGTTTAGAAAACTTAACTGTATCTCCCCTAATCATCATAATCAAAGTTTCATAGAAAAGGCAGTCGTTTATTGTTAGTTGTATGGATTTATAATACTTATCATCATTATACACTACGTTATCATATACAGGGACCGCATATTGTCGGACTGTGTCGCCGATGCAAGATTTTACCGTTTTAATATAATCTTCGTCTGTTAAATGTGAAATATTAAATTTCCAGATACCATTTCCTCTTTGATTTTTACTTTGTATTGATAAGGTTATTATGTTTGGTCTGTACGATATCCTGGCAACATTTCGACATCTGACACATAATTAAAAAGGTCATCGCTAACAAAGAACATGTCTAGACGTCCACGCTTTAAAGGATTTATCCGCGACCACGTGTAACTACGGACCATGGGATGCAACTGACGCCATGCATCAATTAAGTTGTACTTATATGATAGCTCTAGAAAAGTTTGTTTTGCATGTGTATTATTTTCCCCGATGGACTTACAACTTCAAATCTTTCAGAATATGTGTCCAATTGTTAAGAAATAAGGTACTGAAAGTTTCATTGCAATCGGTTGATATCTACCCGAGTTATTCCCGAAAAACCGAGGGGGGTGGCATCCACCCCCTGCACTGGCGAGGGTTAAATCCAAATTGATGATCACCAGTTACTAGATAAGATTTACAGCGAATCAAGATCACTCTTTCCAGGATCTTTGAGCTCACAGTTGCCAGGGCAATAGGCCTATAATTGTCTTTATAATTGTCTTTGTTAAGCGATGCAGATTGTTGATAACTGTGTTGTATATTTTTGGCTTCGTGAAAAACATACCCTCTTTGCTTTAGTGTAAGTCAGGTACCTATGTTATGTATTTTGAGGTGCATTATAATTTACGGGAAGATTGCAAAAAAAATGAACACAATATGGCAAGGAAAAGGGTAAATATATGAGCTTCGGACCAATAAAAGAAGGGCATAAAATGGGTAGGTACTCGAGTTGTGATATGCTAATGGTGTTTATATTTGTTTTATATTCTTACTACCAGGACTTCGTAACATCTAGCAAATGTGTTTGTTTTTAAGATGTCGTTGTGTGAGAGTGAGACAGAGTTCAACTGACGCTGTTATCTCGAGTCATTTAGACTAGAGGGTTGCGAACTATTAACTGCGGATTTTCAACATATTGCGCATCGCGCAACGCTGGCCAATATGAGCTTCGGACCAATAAAAGAAGGGCATAAAATGGGTAGGTACTCGAGTTGTGATATGCTAATGGTGTTTATATTTGTTTTATATTCTTACTACCAGGACTTCGTAACATCTAGCAAATGTGTTTGTTTTTAAGATGTCGTTGTGTGAGAGTGAGACAGAGTTCAACTGACGCTGTTATCTCGAGTCATTTAGACTAGAGGGTTGCGAACTATTAACTGCGGATTTTCAACATATTGCGCATCGCGCAACGCTGGCCATCTAGTAAAACTATAGCTTTCACTTGTGCAGCCTTCCAAACTGACCATCTCACTGCGGTTGAGATAGCGATGTAGTCCCGACCTCCGACCATGCAGTTACTGCGTTCCCTGTGTTCCCTGTGTTGAATTACCCGGTGGCCGAGCTTCGGAAATACAAACCGAGGTTCCTGCTCAATGTGCAATATGTATTGCCAAGACCACGGATCCGGCAACTAACCACGATATTGGATGCATTGCTTCAACTAATATGCACCAGGAAGGCCAGGTCGATGTGAATTCACTGACGTCCACTCCAAACCCGACACCCTCTCAACACAATAACCCTAATCAAGAGCACTGGGGCGAAATTGGCACGGAGTCGGTCAAAGTTGGTGCATGCTTCTTACATAGCGTTTTTGTTTGATATAAATGTAACAAGCAATATCAGTCTATTTTCCGTATCCTTGGCATAAGGTTCATATTCTCCGCGCTCAGCCAAGCCAACTACTAGGAACTTCAATGCAGTACGCACAACCTTTCATACTTTAACGGCATTGGGACAGTTCTATATAGTATTCAGACATTTTCAAACTTATTCATGTTCGATTGTATACTTTCCCTCACAATTTGAGGAGACGTCCAGATAGACTTATGAAAAGTTCACGATCAAGCATATCACTCTCGTGTCGGTATACCTCCGGGCTCCGTTGGCTGTGGACCCAGAGATGTCGGACGTTGACTGCTCCGCCGTAGGTGGGTGTTGACCGGCCTGGGACGGCCTTGGCGGCGCCGCGGGAGGCGGTATATAGGCGGCGGCGGCCCGCTGATCTGCACCAGTTCAACGCAGAACACTCAGTCACCCCGACATGAAGGTAGACAGGATAGCAGCGGAGCTCTCATAGGGCCTGTTCTAGTGGCGCCTCTAACCTCCTCTAACCTCTTCCAGGTTGCTCCAACTCGCAATCGTCTGTGCAATAAGATACGATAGTTGCAAGTTGGAGCACCTAGGAGGAGGTTGTTGTAATGTCTCGGAAGTCCGTCACTGTCACGAGAGGTTCAGCGGTGTACACGCGCAAGGAGCGAGAGCGGCTGTATTCCAGAACGGTGCATACGCGACTGGCGCGGGCTCGGCACCCGACAGCGGGCGAGCCCTGCCCAGTACAGACACTGCCTCCGGGCACAGGTGGCGGTCGCAGCAGAGGCGGCGCCAGGCACGGCAACAGGTAGGTGGCAGAGGCGGAGAAAGGCAAGGGGTACACAGGATCTCCACACCTCTCCCTCAAGATAATTGCCGCGGAAAAGAAGTATAACTTTGACACACAACAAAGCGCAATTGTCTAAATACCAAACAGTACGTGCAGCACTACGGTACTTCAGTCACAGTATGTTGCTCCGCCCCAGCGAACTTGGAGGCGCTGTGGCGGGCGTCGCCGTCGACGCGAGCGTCGATTCGCGGGGGCGGCAGCGTCCACAGCAGGTGGCAGCGGAGTGCCGCCACTGGCAGACAGCGGCTGCTGGGCTGCGGTGGCGGAAGCTCGGGTACCCTCGGCAAACGCCGGCCGCTGGGGATCGTGAACCCCGAAGGAGGTGGCGGCAGCAGACGCCGCGGACGGTGCAGTCTCCGTTAAGAGCGGCCAGTACGGACGCAAGTATTGTCGATTCCTCCACAAGACACGGCCGCCGGCCGTCCTCACGAGATAGGTGCGTCGCCGCCCGATGCCCACGACCACGCCGACGCGGTCCCATCGGCCGGTGGCCGGGTCCTGCAGGTCGACACGATTGCCGATCTTGAACTGCGACAGCTGGCGCGCAGACGCGTCTTGGTACCGGACCGCCTTCTCCTGTGTCTCGGCAGCCTTCTTATCGCAGACGGCTGCAGCTCGCTGCCACTCAGGAGCGAAGGCGCGTTGGTGCGTGGGCACACCGGAGCGCAGCGGGTGTCCGAACAGGACCTGGGCTGGTGATCTCCCGTCTGCGCGTGGTGTGTTCCGTAGCTCTAGCAGGCTGTGGTCCAGCTGGTCGTCATCCAGGCGTCCGGAGGCTGACGCTGCCAGCACCAGCTTCTTGACTGTCTTCACACAGCGTGCCCGTTGGAGCGCGGGTAGTGCGGTGACGACATCTCGTGCCTCACATCCCAGCGCTACAGGAAGCGACGTAGAGTGCTGGACGCGAACTGCGGTCCACCGTCTGACCGAAGTACGGACAGGACGCCCGTCTGAGCGAACAGCATACGGCGCTGTCGCGTCAGATGGTCCGCAGAACCCGTGCAGGGGCATACGGTTACGTACGGCCACCCCGACAGCCTGTCAACGTACACTAAGTACGTCTGCCCTCCGGCATGGAAGTAATCGGCCGAGGCCGATTCGAAGACGCGGGTCGGCTTGTCGTCTTCCCTCCACATCGGTTCTCGGGTGTAGCTGGGGAGACGCTGACGGCACTGGGTGCAGGCGGTGACTATGTCAGCGACATCCTTGTCGATGCCGGGCCAGTACACACTGAGCCAGGCGCGTCGCTTGGTCCTCTCCACGCCCTGGTGTGACTCATGGAGCCGCTCCAGCACACCGCGGCGGAGATCCGTCGGGATGACCAGTCGAGCGCCGTAGACCACCAGGCCGTCGTCGATTGCCAGCTGATGGCGCACGCCCCAGTAGGTTCGAACTGCAGAGGGCGCCTCGTACCAGTTCTCTGGGAAGCCGGCCAGAATCAGGTCACGGAGGGTCCTGTACGTCGGGTCGCGCTCCGCAGCAGCGCGAATCCTCTCCAGTGTTGGGTCGACCAGTGGCGCCAGCTGTGCGCCATCTTCTGACTGGGTGTCGGCGCGTAGTACAGAGATGACGCTGGCGTGCAGCGGGTCACCGTCTTCACCCTCTTCCACGTCGTTAGCGACGGGATCGCTGATGGGAGCTCTGGAGAGAGCGTC
Organism: Chirona hameri; assembly: GCA_036785665.1. Lineage (NCBI taxonomy): Eukaryota > Metazoa > Arthropoda > Thecostraca > Balanomorpha > Balanidae > Chirona > Chirona hameri. Next base: position 21,702 of record JAXIVJ010006608.1, read on the forward strand.
AGGGATGACGTGCGCCGATCCCTTCTGCCAGCTCGTGGTGAAGCTGTACGCTGACAGCCTCTCCCGCATCCGCTGCAGACGCGGGTTGTCGATGGCGTTGAGCTGCTTGTGGTTGAGGATGGTCACCAGAGGTTGGTGGTCGACTACTAGGTCGAAGTGTGGCATGCCGGCCAGGTAGACGCGGCACTTCTTGCAGGCCCAGAGGACGGCGGTCATCTCCAGCTCCACCACCGCATACCGGGACTCGGCATCGGTGAGGAAGCGAGATCCGCACTGCACCAGGCGCCAGTTGTCGCCGTGCCTCTGCAGAAGTACGAAGCCCAGACCTCGCGTCTTGGCCGCGTCAGTCTGCAGCATGTTCGGCAGCTGCGGGTTGAAGAAGGCCATTACCGGAGGTGACGTTAGCACGCTCTTGGTGCGCAGGAAGGCTGCCTCGTGCTGCTCCATCTAGCACCAGACGCGATGCGACTTGAGCAGGTCACGGAATGCCAGAGTCGTGGTCGCCAGCTCAGGTGTGAGGCCGCTTAGCTGATTCACCAGACCCATAAAGGAACGCAGGTCGGTGATGTTCTCCGGTCTCGGAAAGTCAGCTATCGCGCGGGCCTTCTCGTTGTCTGTGGTGTACCCTTCAGGCGTGATCTTGTACCCACAGAACTTGGTCTCGTTCCTGGCGAACTTGAACTTGTCCGGGTTCAGTGTGATCCCTCGGTCATCGCAGTGCCGGAGAATCTTGATAACCTGCTGGAGGTGCTTCCGGTACGTCGGCGCCACGGTCAGGATGTCGTCAATGATCTTGACGCAGTTGGGGATGTCGCCGAGAGCCGCATCACCTCTTCGGTTGTACTCGTCCCCCGACGCGTTGCATCCCATGGGGCAGCAGACGAACTTGAACCGCCCCCACGGCGTGATGAAGCAGGTGAGGTCCTGGCTTTAATCGGCGAGAGTCACCTGGAAGTATCCCATCTTGGCATTCAGAGTCGACATCCACCGGTTCCCGGCCGTCAAACTCGTCACGGCGTCATGCGGTGGACGGCAGGGGTAGGTCGGTCGCTTGACGTACTGGTTGAGCCTCGTCAGGTCCACGCAGAGGCGAAACCCATACGGGTTCTTAGGCACGCACGAGATGGGATAGGACAGCTGACTACGCCAGCTCTGGTGTGTGCGGCTCCGTTGTTTACTTGCCGTTTTGTGGGATTTCTTGCGTCTGGGATCCTGTTCTTGGTTCTAGCAGTGTAGTGCAGTGTCCAGTTTCCTTGAGGCTCTCGGCGAGGCTGTGCTCTACAGGTGATTGCTGTGCTAACCTAGTTTCGATACGGGCGTTCGCGCCACGTTCGCCGCCCGACTGTTTTGACTGAGCCAACGCCCCGGGGTCACGCTATGCCGGCGCGACACTAGCGCCATCTCTTGAGGTCCAACTAACTTCAAGTACTAGTGCTACAGAGATGGCACCCGCGCTGCTAATGCTGCTGCTTGTGTCCCTGACCGGCTGGAGTCAGCAAGGGACGACATCGCTGCACGAGGCGCCGCCGCCGGTAGTGGTTCCCAGGACGGTTCGGCTGCTGCAGCTGAGGCGAGCGGGCAAATACTTCGGCAGCCGCTGCGCCTACTACGCCAACTCCGATGCCACGTTCAACTCGTGCAGGATGGTGCTGTGTTTGGCCGGCGACGTTGAGATGAACCCCGGTCCCCAGGCAATATCCGTGCTCTCTCAGAACGTTCGAAGCGTTCGAAATAAGCTGCACACTTTGAGAGCACACGCTGGAGAGCTTCAGACCCGTGATGTGTTCTCGCTGACGGAGACCTGGCTCACCCCTGACGTCATGGACTCGGAACTGCAGCACGGCTGGCCGAACCACGTCTGGTTCAGGAAGGACCGCGACGGACACGGAGGAGGAGTCGCCTGCGCCGTTCGATCCAGCCTGTGTCCAGTTCGACGCGCTGATCTGGAGCCAGACTGTGAGCTGCTCGCCGTTCAAGTTGGCGGCAGGTCGCCGGTGATAGTGGCAGTGCGCTACCGCCCGCCAGACGCCAGCGACGACATCGACAGAATACTCGGCTTCGTGGGGAGAGTGCGGGCAGCCGGGCGGCCGCTGATACTCGTGGGAGATTTTAACCTCCCAGAGATACGGTGGCCGGCGAGACAGGATCCTGTGCTGCTCCGGAGATCGGCCCGAGCCATTCAGTTCATAGATGGCGTTAGTGACCATGGCCTGGATCAGACCGTGTCGGCCCCGACACGGGGGGACGCTATCTTAGATCTGGTGCTGTCCTGCGGTGGTGAGGCGGTCTCTGCTGTTCGTGAAGGTACCTTCGATTCCGACCACCGTGAAATTGTCACCTGTTTCACCGTGCGTTCACCGCTGTTTGCCAAGGTGTCCAGAACGACAGCATTCAACTATAAATCCGCTGATTTCGACGGACTACGTGGTGCGCTGAACTGTCTGCCTTGGAATATTATGCTATCAATGGATGTGGATTCAGCTGCTGATGTGTTTTACGACCTAGTCAACGCGGCTATTGCTGACTATGTGCCTACAGTGTACCTAGGTGCTCGTTTTCCGCTATGGTTTGATCGTGACGTGAAGTCTGCCCTGCGTCTTAAAGAGACATCCTTTAAACGTAAAAAATCCTCTCCCTCTCCAGAAAACGCACGAGCATTTTCGCAAGCGAGATCCGATTTTAAATCACTCGCAAACTTTAAATATCGCAAATTTCTTAAAGGACTCGTGCATGACTCCAAGGACAACCCTAAACGTTTTTGGTCTTTTATTAAATCGCCGAAATCATCATCCCACTCTACTCCAGTTCTTATGCACGGTGGAAACAGCTTCACTGGTGATTCCGAGAGAGCGGCTTGCTTTAACCAGTGCTTTGCCCAAAAGTTTTCTGACCCTCATGTTGGCACGTTGCCAATCGCTCCAGACCTAAACGTACCAAATTTAAACGAATTTGACTTTCCGCAGGGGAAGGTCGAGCGCCTACTTCTCAACCTTGACAGGCACAAGGCATGCGGTCCGGACGGACTCAGTGCTCGCATTTTAAGGGAATGTGCTCGAGAGCTGGCCGTCCCGATCGAGATGCTGTGCCGCTTATCAGTCGAGCAGGGCGTCTTTCCTGCCCGTTGGAAACAAGCCAATGTCATACCGGTTCACAAGAAGGGAGATAAAAAACGACCAGAAAACTATCGGCCCATCTCCCTTTTACCACTCTGCTCAAAGGTGCTGGAGAAGGTTGTTTACGACTGCCTGATTGAGCATTGCCGTCCCGTTTTGCCTGTCAACCAACACGGATTTATGCCAAAACGTTTGTGCGTGACCAACCTGACCTGCTTCCTGAATGATGCCTGGGGCTCTATAGCCGAGGGGAAACAGCTGGACGCCGTGTACACCGACTACTCGTCCGCGTTTACAAGTGTGAATCACCAACTGTTGTTGCACAAAATGAAGCACTCATTCAACGTGAAAGACCGTGCATACTCGTGGCTTCGCTCATACCTGTTAAACCGTAGTCAGCGAGTGTTAGTAAACGGGAAACACTTACCGTGGACTCCAGTGTTATCGGGCGTCCCAGAAGGTAGTATCTGCGGCCCCCTGTTATTTATCTGTCTTACCGCCGATATACCACTCCACATAAAAAGTGGATGCACAATGTATGCTGATGACGTTAAGCTGTATACGCCGGTCCGCTGTGAGGACGATGCTCGCAATCTTCAGTCTGACATCGACTCTCTTGTACATTGGTCACGTGTGTGGGGGCTAAGTTTGAACCCGGCCAAGTGCCACGTAATATCGTTCACCTTGCGCACCTCGCCTGTCTTAGCGGCCTACACAATGGATGGTGTTACACTGGAGCGTGATGCACAGGTGCGCGACTTGGGAGTCATCTTAGACTCAAAGTTGAACTTCGCTTCTCATGTGGACGCCACAGTCGCAAAGGCCAAACGTATGCTTGGACTGCTTATCCGCAGCATGCAGCTCCCCGTCGCCATGTAAAGCTCGATCACAAGGTCATGTTGTGTGCTTTCAACGCTCATGTCCGCTCCATTGTCGAATACGGGAGCGTGGTCTGGTCGGGAGCGGCAGTGACTCATCTTAAACGGCTAGAACGCATTCAGCATTCCTTTTTTATTTGGCTCGCGTGTTCATCTGACCACAGCTCCATTAACCTAGCTTACGATCACTTACTGCAGCATTTCAAGGTTTCCTCCATAAAATCTCGTTTCATGCAGCACGATCTTATGTTCATACACAACGTTTTTCACGGCCGACTTGACAGTCCCCAGCTCCTGTCATGCTTTCACCTGTCGGCTCCGGCCAGACGGATCAGGTCGCCTGTGCTCTGGCATATACCGTTTGCACGTGTCGCTGCTGTGAAAAACGGATCTTTTTACCTAATTTCTTCCATGTGCAACGAGATTCTTAACGCCTGCGTATCCCTAGATTTCTTTTGCTCGCCATCATCCGACTACAAATCCGCTGTGTGGTCACATGTATCTCGGGCAGGTGCCTTTTGAGCCTTTTGAGCTCGCAGCCAGGCTTCACCACGCGAGGGCTCATCGAATGGTTATGTGTATGTGTGTGTACTTGTGTGTGTCCTGTGTGCGTGTGCGTGTGCGTGTGCATGTGCATGTGCGTGTGCGTGTGCGTGTGCGTGTGCGTGTGCGTGTGCGTGTGCGTGTGCGTGTGCGTGTGCGTGTGTGTGTGCGCGTGCGTCCGTGCGTGCGTGCGTGCGTGTATGTGTAGGTGTCTTGTCTGTGGTCTTGCATGCGTGTGTATTTTAAGTGAAAGTCATAGTTTTATCTCCTGACTTCGCCTGTAACCGGGTTTTGTGCCTGTTGGAGATTTATCAATAAATACAAATACAAATACAAATACAAAATACAAATACAAATACCACTCGGTCGCGTAGTCCACTGGGACGATGATCCCACGGTGGAGCAGGTCGTCCAGCTGCGCCTTCACCTCCGCTCTCCATGCGAAGGGGATCGGGCGCGCAGCGGTGACCGACGTCGGAGTCGCGTCAGGGCGTAGCTCGATAACCATCGGGCCGCCATCCATAACACGGAGCGTCGTATCTTGCCCGAAGACGCGCGGGAAACAGTCCACCAGAGCAGCAGCATGAGCAACGTGTGTCGCCTCCGGCGGGTCCGCGTCGTTGTCCCACACCGGCAAGCTCCCGGTGGCTCCGGCAGCCGGGCGGGGCCCATCACGCCGCTCCAACCGCTGGACGGCCTCGGCTTCAGCGGCCGGGCGGGGCATATCACGCGGCTCCGCCCGCGGGACGACCTCGCCGCCGGTGGGAGGGCAGAGTCCATCACGTGACTCCGCACGTGGGGACGCGTGGCGGCCGACGTGCCGGGAACGGCTGCGTCCGACCGGCGGTGCAGACGGTGTGACGTCATCAGCGGGGAACGATGCGTCCTCGACGAATCGGATCTGTGCCGGAAAATCCCTCGGCAGAATCCCCAGCGCCACGCAGTCAAACCAGCTGAGCAGAAGTCCAGTCAGTTCCTGGATGGTGAACACTGTGGCGGCCGTTGAACGGCCCCCGAGCCGCAGAGTAGTCTGAAAGGATCCGAGGCAGGTGAGCGGATACTTACCCACAGCTGAGAAGGTCTGGTTGAGGCAGGGCTCCAGGTGCGCTGAGTCTACGCTGCTGGCTGAGAGGACGTCTTCGCCGATGACTGTAGCCTCTGCACCGGAGTCGGCGCGGGCTGCGACGGAAAACACACCCATGGAGAGGCGAATGTCCACTGTAGGAGTCGGACGTGTAGAGATGCCGTGCACATACACATCTTGAATCATGCGGCGGACGCTCGGTCCCGGCCGCGAAGGTTGCTGACTACTTGCAGATTGTTTAGATTGTTTACGGGCGGGACCGCGATACCCGCGTCACGTGACCTGCTGCGCCCCCGGCGGTACGCAGACAGTCGGCTAACTGCGCAGTCGCCGGAGCTGCAGACGCAGCGTGTGTGGCGGTGCTCCCGCGCGCCCCCTGTTCGCACACCTCAGCGAAGTGTCCGCGCCGGCCGCAGGAGTTGCAGGTGGCGCTAGCGGCGCGGCACGCTGCCGAGTCGGCGTGTGCGCCCCACCCGCAGCGGCGGCAGCGCGTGCCGGGCGGGGCCGCGGGCGTGCCGGGCGGGACCGCGATACCCGCGTCGCGTGACCTGCTGCGCCCCCGGCGGTACGCAGACAGTCGGCTAACTGAGGACGCAGGCGCGTGGAGGTCAGCACACGTCGCACGGGCGTTCTCTGACGCCCGGCAGATGTCCACCGTCTTCTGGAGAACCAGCTCTGGATCCTCCAGAAGACGCTTCAGAGTATCCTCGTCACGCAGACCGCACACAACTTTGTCACGCATCCGAGAGTCAATGCACTGGTTACAAAAGTCACAGAATGCCGCGAGTTCCTTCACCGCACACAAAAAGTCCCAAAGGTCTCATCCTCTTCCTGCACGCGAGCGTAAAACGCTCTGCGATCGACGAGAACGCTGCGTTGTTTCCGCAGGTGGCCCTCCATGGCAGAAACCACCTCGGGGAGGGGTGCGTCATCTGCGACGCTCAGCCCGTAACGCAGCACACGGTGCCAATCTTCGTCGAGTAGGCTCAGATGAGCGGCACGCTGAGAGGCGACAGGAAGCAATGATGCTCCGGTCAGCAGCATGTACCCGTCGAGCTTCTCACGCCAGCCGGCGAAGTCACGCAGCGATGCAGACAAGTAGAGATACGGTGCCGGTGTTACAGCAGCGGGAAGTCACACGGACTGAGCACGCGACGCCGGGGTCGCGGGCGACGCGACCTCACCGGCGGTGACGGCGGGCGGATGACGGTCCGCGACCAGCCGCTCCACCAGCTGCGCGAGACGTTCCTCTCGCTGTGAGGACAGCTCAGCCTGCTGCAGCAGCAACTGCGTCAGTCTCTCCACGTCACTCATATCGACGGGGTTGCAGCACTCGATCACACTTAACCACTATCCGAATGCACACACGCACTACAACTCGACACTACGACCGCGCCATGTTGTAATGTCTCGGAAGTCCGTCACTGTCACGCGAGGTTCAGCGGTGTACACGCGTAAGGAGCGAGAGCGGCTGTATTCCAGAACGGTGCATACGCGACTGGCGCGGGCTCGGCACCCGACAACAGGCGAGCCCGGCCCAGTACAGACACTGCCTGCGGGCACAGGTGGCGGCCGCAGCAGAGGCGGCGCCAGGCACGGCAACAGGTAGGTGGCAGAGGCGGAGAAAGGCAGGGGGTACACAGGATCTCCACAGAGGTTAGAGGCGCCACGGGAACAGGCATTCATAGTGTCTGGTACAGCTGTGGCCGGGTTGTCGGCATAAGTTGTCCATTTTCCTCTGACAAACGTCATGTTCAGTGTTAAAGTAACAAAAACGCTCTCCTATAGTGGTCAGAAAAGAAAATGGTGGCATATTCCAAAGTGTGTTTTATAATATTTGTGAAAGGCAAAATAGTTAAATTAGGGAAATCCAATAACGTAAAACATCTACAATATAAGGCAATGTTTCTATTTGTTTAAAGCTACCTTAGTAACCAGGAAAACAGAAGCTAAATTGACGGTAGCCGTTTCGCCCTATCATTAGTCCAAAGTTATGTCTATGTCACATGACATCTTTGCCGTACTGCACACGCCCCGTGCTGACGTTAATATGTCTGTGTGCCGCAGTTCCTTCTGATTGCCGCCCTCGCCGCCGTGGCTGCCGCTCAGCACGGCCAGGACTACGAACACGAGGACTACGACGCCAAAACGCCGTAAGTAATAACGTGCACGCCGTACGCATGAATTAAGACGATGCTAAAATATTAATGACAACGTCACTGATTGCTTGCATTACTGAGCGATAAATATCCTTTTTTAGCTTTACTTAACTGCCCTACATTCTACAACACAAGCAGGATAGTCATATTGCCTTGTTCCAGGTACGACTACGACTACGCCGTGCACGACCCGCACTACGGCGCCCAGTTCGCCAAGAAGGAGACGAGCGACGGCTTCGACGTCGAGGGCCAGTACAGCGTCGTGCTGCCCGACGGCCGCACCCAGCACGTAAAGTACTACGCCGACCACTACGGCGGCTACAACGCTGAGGTCTCGTACGAGGGCTCCGCCCAGTACCCGGAGCACCACGGCCCGGCCTACAAGGTCGCTTCCGCCTACCACGAGCCTGCCTACAAGCCCACCTACAAGCCCACCTAAAAGCCCACCTACAAGCCCATCTACAAGCCCACCTACAAGGCCGCTCCCCACTACAAGCCTGTGTATTAAAAGACCAAGGAGCAATGAACGGAAACCTACATATGGTCAAAAGTCTTTCAATGTGCGAAATGCCGCTGAGTTTTCCGATCCTTAGGTCCAAAGACGGAACGAGAGAAAGTGTTCGTACCTGATATATGTATCACCAAATATGCCGCAGTCATTGCTAAGTTGCTCTGTGTCTCTCGTGATAGTTCCTGCGCTTTCTGTGACGTGCTCAATGTACTTAATTATATGTCGATGCTATATGAAATATGTCTTGCATGAAAAAAGACATTGCGATGACTGTTCTGCTACATACGATACAGCATCGCGTCGGTATCTATCGTTAATTGCCAGGACATTTTTGAATTGCCAGGAGCTAATTTTAAACTTCAATGGTCGAAGCAGACTTGTAACGACTCAATTTGTTTTAGTCGACTTAAGTCTGACTCAACAGCCGAACAACTGACTTGACTCTTGACTTAAGTGCTGTTTAACAAAAACAATTAATCGACTCAACTCTTGACTCACGTGCTGTTTAAAGAAAACTGAATCGACTCAACTCTTGACTGAAGCGTTGTTTTTTTAATTGAATCGACTGGACCCTTGACTCAGGTGCTGTTTTACAAAAATATAATCGACTCGACTCAAAAATAGATTTCAGTCGACTCAATTTGACTCATCATCACAAGTTGATTTATGTTGACCGGTAGGGGTGAGGGGGCGGGGGGAGGGGTGGTCGGGTCAGCAGAATCGCATTTTATCTAGCGTAAACTAGTTTGCTAAGGGAAATTTGTTTGAGAGTTGAATCAAGTCTGACTCAACAGCCAAATCACTGACACGACTGTTGACTCAAGTGTTTTTTTTAAAAAAAATCGACTCAACTTTTGCTCAAGTGATGTTTCAACAAAACAATATTCGGCTCGACACTTGACTCAAGTGCTGTTTTTTTATATTGAATCAACTTGACTCATGACTCACTCAAAAATGTCCGACTCATGAGTCGAATCATGACTCAACTCTAAGTCGGTTACCAGTCTGGGTCGAAGGAGTTATTATGAAGAAGAACACAAATCACATATTTTGCTGTCATTGGTTTACAGACAGTAAAACATTTTACATAATGAAGTGCTCGGTCATTTTTGGAGGCGACTCCGAACATACGACATCAAATCAATATTGACACATGATGGTGGATGCAGGACTCGGTCGAGGGTGGATATGGCCTGCACTGCTCAGCAATAGTCCCTGTCGACATAGGTGGACCCTACCCCAAACAGGTCCTCAATTAGTCAGAACAGGCCCTCGGTAGGCGAGATCGGGTCCGCTTTAGGTCAGAATGGTCCTTCTGAATGCTACAATGGTTCCCCTGAAGGCTGAAGTGAATGTCAAGACCAGAATGTGTCTCTGCATGACAGAATAGGTACCCTTTGGACACTCGGCTATGGGTCCTTTCGGGGCTTAAGGAGGGTCATGACCACTCTTTCTATCCACAACTGCTTACATTCCATCACTTCCCTACCAGGCACGTAGCCAGGATTTCGCCCAGGGGGGGGGGCGGTTCCTCGAAAGGGCCCCCTTCCCGAGCGTTGAAAGGGTCCCCTTCCCAAGCGTTGAAAAGGCCAAACAAAACGGAAGAAAAGGCACGTTACAAGGATGGAGAATGCAGTAGGACAGGTATGGCATGGGCCATACCAACTTTGGAACCAGCGACCCAATTTGGAATCAGCTCTACCTTCTTCAAATATTTTTTTAGGCTCAAGACCTGGAACTCTGAAGGAAATTGTGCCGCGGAGCGGCGCCATTTTTTTAGTATTATGCCTTGGATATGCATTCTCATCAATGCGTCGTATTGGGTATGGTGCGGACCTCTAAAAATGATATTTTTGCGTTTAAAAGTGCGGTAAAAAAGTGTTAAAGCGAACTATTTTGCCAAATCATATAGGAAAGTAGCAATATAACACATAAATGCGCCGAGAAACGGCACGATTTTTTAACCCGCATATAATATAACGTGTAGCTAAATTGCGCCGCGCAGCGGAAAATGTTGAGTTTATTCATTAGATATCTGCTTTCCCAGGGTCCCTTTATTAAAGGCCCAGGGACCCATCAGCTCGTTTAGGGCCCCTCCGACCTTTCCAACGCCCTTCCGACCTGTTCAGGGACTCATCTGGGATCCGCGAAAAGACATGATGTGGAGTAGGTGATGCCTGTTACCGACTGGTATTCGGTAACAGGATATTGCTCGTCTTAACACGCGCCCTGGAGGGCGGGGGGGCGAAATCCGCCCACCCCTCCGGTTTTTCGAGGATAGCGCAAAAACGGCGGCGCGCAGCGCCGCCTTTTTTTGTATACCTGTTCAGAAATGAACTTTCCGCATTATGTAAAATTATTGGCCTCGGGTCATCTCAGGTCAGGTCACCAGACCAGGTCACGTGATGACCTCAACTCCAAAACGTTTGCAGTAGTACCACAGCCACAGTTTTACGCCGATCGATTTCAATCTTGCAGAACTTCATAAGGTCATAGATACCAGCAATTTGTTAATCTCGGATTCTGAATATCGGTGACCTAAGGTCAGGTCAATTTTGTGACCGCCAACACTGTTTTATCAATAACTATCAACATAATGAAGATAGAGAAGAGAAAATGGTACCAATATGTTTTTCTCGTCGAGACACGTCTCCCAATATGCAACATGACCAACTTGGGTTACCACTTGACCTTGACCTGAGGTCAAATTTCTCAGTTGACCTAATCCGGTCACCATGAACATGATTCGAAGCGCCTTGACAAGACACACGCGATGGCGTAAACATTATTGCTTTATCTTTATTAGGTAAAAGGTTATTTGCGAAAAACAGTTTTGAAAACAAAATCACCTTTTTGACATTCGATGACCTCTGGAGCCTAAACTATTAACCTGAGCTCAAATCTGAGGACACCTAACTGGATTGAATTTTTCAATGACTTTCGATTGTTTTTTCCGTTTGCTGCTAACTATCATAGTTCCCGAGATATTTGGGGGTCTTCGAACCGAACTCTTGAAAACTTGAAAATCTGAACCCTGATGACCTCTGGTGACCTCAATATTGACCTGAAGAACAAAATTAACGAAATACTTTCGAAAGAGCTTGTCTCGAGCTATCTAACGTCGTTTCCCGCTTGTCGCTACGTTGCGTGATTTTCGAGATCATAGGGGGGGGGGGGGGGCGAAATCCGCCCCCCTCCAGGGCGTGTAATTATCCGAGGCCCTCCAGGGCGCGTGTTAACCCGCGAGTCATTGGGGGGAATTTTTTTCGTCCCCTCACTTAGGAATATTGGGAATATCTCAACAACTAATGCAAGTATCAACGCTAAACTTTCAGTACCTTTCCGGACATCATTTTTACACTTTTTATGCGAAAATAAAGCAATTTTGTTATTTTTTTAGATATAGTGAATTTAGTGGCGTCACTACACACGATTTTGACACAAAAATCAGCTAAACTTTCCAAGGCGTACAAATGCCATATTTGAAGCAAAATCCAATCGAAAAAACTTAACCCTATTTGTAACAGGGGGGGGGGGGGCGGATTCCGCCCCCCCCCCTCACGTTTTTCGCAGATATCTCCAGAACGGCTGGGAGCAGGCCCATGAAATTTTGGGACTTTTCATATAATTGAATACCGCATTTGAAGTCAAAATTTTGAGTTCTTTACCTGAACAGAGGCGGTTCCAGGGTACAGTTTTGGGTGGGTTCGGAGGCGATATTTGGCGATAATACGGAAATGCGATCTTCACGGTTTCTTCGTAACTGCCTCAAGTATCAAGGAGTTACATCGGTTCACGGTGATTGCAACAAGTGCAAATTAGTTGATGTTAATGAAATATCATTAAAATTTCATGGCAGAGGCGGTTTCAGGGGCTTGAAAAAGGGGGGGGGGTTCCAGGAAGTATTCAATGCTTGGCGGGAAACAAATAGAGCAATGTAAGGGGCATTTATAGTTATTAAGATGTAAAAGATAGCTTCTGCTTTCATCATTTGCATAATTTATTACATATAGAGTTTCAGGGGTTTGTTCAGGCACATGAAAAGGGGGTGACTGTCTTGGTGACGACGATATGCCAGCGATAACGGCGCAAAAGATGGTTAGCTTATAATTATATATGCACATATGAGGCCAGGAAAGGGAATATAGTCATTTTTTTGCAGAGGCGCGCTCAGGAATCCACAACTATTTCCAAGGCGGGTCATATTATTGCAAGGAAACTAAGAGGGTCATATTATTGAAAGAGGGTCATATTATGGCAAGGAAAATAAGAGGCATGTGCGTTCAATGACATAATATACTGTAGTTTTCGGATGAAACACGCACCACAGGCTACTCTACGAACGATTATAAGATAATAGGCGAGTCCAGGTAGGGTAAAAGGGGGGTAAGCAATGTTAATTGAAGTTGTAAGTGAAATAGTCACTGTTGACTAGTTAGTATCATAATAGCGGATAATATACTTATCAAAAGGTATTGAGCCGCCCCAGTTTGGATCCTGGATACGCCTATGATGAAGTACAACATGCAAAAAGGAACTATCTACGATCAGTAACATATTTATTGTGCTGGGTAGCAACTTGTCTGCGGTTAATATTTTTTCCAATTTTACCCCCCTTTTTCACTAACCTGGTACCGCCTATGGCAAAAAAATATGATTTTTAACTGTTTTGTCTAATGTCACAATCAAATACCATTTCATTTATTAAAAAAAACAACATAAAAAATGGTTTTATTACGTATTTACTTCACCCCCATATTGAGTGAACTGCACACGCCTATGATTTTTGAATTTTCAAACGCCACTGTCATATATCAATTTCCAATTCAATCTCTATCGATTCGTATTAATTGTGTTAAAATCGGTCGATAAACATGAAATCTATGTTGGATCAAAAATACCACTAAAATTTGTGGCTTTCGCCCCCCCCCCCCCTGTTGCCCCCTATCAAAAATTTATGATTTTTAATTAGTTATAGATGTAGATCGTGTTGAGGGGAACCAAACGTTGTTTCATTTTTGAAAATCGGACGGGTAGATCTCGAGATCTCCGTGGGGGGCGGAATCCGCCCCACCCTGTTACAAATAGGGGTAGCCAGGAGCCTGTTACAAATAGGGTTAAAGGTGTACAATTGCAAGGGCTACAAACCAGCTGTCTCGAAATTGATAAAATATTGGTTTTTGACCCCAGAAATGTCAAAACATGTTTTTTTAAATGCCCATAAAATCAAATTTTTCAAAAATATAAAAACACGGAATATATGTCAGATAATGATATATGGGCAACTAACATACCAAATTTCAAAATGATATCATCTTTTTTGACTGACATGGCATATAAAGTATGAGATAAATCATGACGTCATATTTTGGAATTGCGTTTTGTGGCTTGTATTGACCAGATGCAGAAAAATAAATGTCAGCAATGTATTTTTTAGATAAAACTGATATAGGAACATGTTTTTTTCATTTATATTTACCAATTTCACATTTTGATCTTCAGTGACCTGAACTTGACCTGAACTTGACACTAACTTCACGTAAATGAAGTCAGGTAGTACAATAACTATCACTATTGAATTCTACACGTAAAAACATCCATAAAACATGTGGTGCATGACTTTCGTAGATATTTTGTGTGTAGTGACCTTTTGTGACCTGACCTTGACCTTGATATTTTCCAGCAATCTCACTTTAGCTCATGTGGGATATGTATCATACCTTTGACAGCACTTTGGGTGATCATAGGTGCAATCGAAGGCCATGGATGGCAAGTATTGTCCATAAACTCAAATACCTCAATTTTGACGTTTGACTTTACTGTGACCTGACATGTGACCTTAATTTGAAATGTTTAAGTGTTAAGTGTTTAAGTGTGGTTTATCTCGTTGAGGGCTTTCGAATTCTTCCTTGCGCGTCCTGCTTCGATCATTGGTTCTGAAGATACCAGGTGGGCTAAAAAAACACCCTCCAACCCAATAATGACACCCTCTCAACCCAATAACCCTGATCAAGAGCACTGGGGGCGAAATTGGCACGGAGTCGGTCAAATTTGGCGCGTGCTTCTTACATATAATTGTTTTGGTTGTTATACATGTAATAAACAATATCAGCCTATTTTCCGTATCCTTGGCATAAGGTTCATATACTCCGCGTTCAGCCAAGCCAACTACTGGGAGACTGCAACGCCGAACGCACCACCTGGCATACTTTAACGGCATTGGGACAGTTCTATATAGTATTCAGACATTTTCAAACTTATTCATGTTCGATTGTATACATTCCCTCACAATTTGAGGAGACGTCTAGATAGACTTATGAAAAGTTCACGATCAAGCATATCACCCTCGTGCTCCGATGGGCTCCGATGGCTGTGGACCCAGAGATGTCGGACGTTGACTGCTCCGCCGTAGGTGGGTGTTGACCGGCCTGGGGCGGCCTTGGCGGCGCCGCGGGAGGCGGTATATAGGCGGCGGCGGTCCGCCGATCTGCATCAGTTCAACGCAGAACGCACAGTCACCCCGACATGAAGGTAGGCAGGATAGCAGCGGGGCTCTCCTAGGGCCTGTTCTAGTGGCGCCTCTAACCTCCTCTAACCTCTTCCAAGTGGCTTCAGGTTGCAATCGTCTGTGCAATAGTTGCAAGTTGGAGCAACTTGGAGGAGGTTAGAGGCGCCACGGGAACAGGCCTTCATAGTGCCTGGTACAGCTGTGGTCGGGTTGTCGGCATTAATTGCCCATTTTCGTCTGACGAACGTCATCCTCTTGGTAAAAGTAACAAAAACGCTTGCCTATAGTGGTCAGAAGATAAAAAATGTGGCATATTCTAAAGTGTGTTTTATAATATTTGTGAAAGGCAAAATAGTTAAATTAGGGAAATCCAATAACGTAAAACATCTACAATATAAGGCAATGTTTCTATGTGTTTAAAGGTACCTTAGTAACCAGGAAAACAGAAGCTAAAATGACGGTAGCCGTTTCGCCCTATCATTAGTCCAAAGTTCTGTCTATGTCACATGACATCTTTGCCGTGCTGCACACGCCCCGTGCTGACGTTAATATGACTGTGTTCCGCAGTTCCTTCTGATTGCCGCCCTCGCCGTCGTGGCTACCGCTCAGCACGGCAAGGACTACGGACACGAGGACTACGACGCCAAAACGCCGTACGTATTAACGTGCACGCCGTACGCATTAATTAAGATGATGCTAAAATATGAATGACAACGTCACTGATTGTTTGCATTACTTAGCGATAAATATCCTTTTTAGCTTTTCTTAATTGCCCTACATTCTACAACACAAGCAGAATAGTCATATTGCCTTGTTCCAGGTACGCCTACGACTACGCCGTGCACGACCCGCACTACGGCGCCCAGTTCGCCAAGAAGGAGACGAGCGACGGCGGCAACGTCGAGGGCCAGTACAGCGTCGTGCTGCCCGACGGCCGTACCCAGCACGTCAAGTACTACGCCGACCACTACGGCAGCTACAACGCTGAGGTCTCGTACGAGGGCAACGCCCAGTACCCGGAGCACCACGGCCCGGCCTACAAGGCCGCTCCCGCCTACCACGAGCCCGCCTACAAGCCCGCCTACAAGCCCAGCAACAAGCCCACCTACAAGCCCACCTACAAGGCCGCTCCCCTCTACAAGCCTGTGTATTAAAAGACCAAGGAGCAATGGACGGGGACCTACATATGGTCAAAAGTATTGCAATGTGCGAAATGACGCTAAGAGTTTCGATCCTTAGGTCCAAAGAGAGCAAGAGAGAAAGTGTTTGTACCTGATATATGTATCACCAAATATGCTATAGTTAAAGCTAAGTTATTATGTGTCTCTCGTGCTAGGCTCCATGCTTTCTGTGACGTGTTCAATGTACTGAAATATATTTTTCGATGCTGTGTTAGTGCTTTGCATCATGTCAAATGGACATTTATTGTTAGAAGGCAGCGAGATACCATGTGTTATAACTGCCTTAAGACCAATTGCAACAGAGAGTTTTCTCATAACAAACGACAAACACTATTTGGGTTTTGGCAAGACACAATGCCTCATACCGATCAGAGTAGTGCTTCTTGCACTTTTAGTCATCTCTAGAACGAATAACCTTTTACACGAAAAAAGAGCATTGTTAACAGACACAAAAAACACAATGAATAACACAATGACTACATAATTGAGTGTAAAGCAGATGACAAGTTTGTTTCTGTAACTACCTCACCTATTGGACACATATGTATACTAACCTAACCATATAAATTCTGCGAGAGCGACCAAGAATTAAAGACGCCAAAGTTAAAATTTGAAGGACAAAACATGTAGTATATTCAGAAGGAGAGTCCTTACAACCATAGTATGCAGTATGTGATGTATCGAAATGGCTTTCAAAACTGCTATCTCAGCGCTAAAATCCCATTGTGAGTGACTGGTTTCCTTTAACCCTCGCCCTACGGGGGGGGGGGCTGACAGGCCCCCCCCTGATATTGTCTTGAATAACTTTTTACACATGAGGTGCAACTCGCTGAAATTTTGAGTCGCCGAGTTTACAACAATTATACGTATGCTGTATTTTTTGTTATCAAAATTTATGAAGTAGTTTGGGAAATAATTATGTTTTGATGACGTCATGTTGGTTGAAAAACGATACATATTGGAAACATCGTAGAAAACAGAGCATTTAAGCAAATTGCAAACGCAATCCACCAAAGGTACAAAATGTCTCTTTAAAATGGCAGTCTCGGATTTCCAAATATTTTGGTTTTTGACCCCCAAAATAAAATAAAACTGATTTTGGAAAAATCACCACAAAATAAAAAAATTCAAAGATGTTAGAAAAACCGGAATATATGCTAGAGAACTGAGTATAAAAAATACCCAAACAAAATATCAAAACAATATCTCTATTTTTGACTGAGTGATGGCTCCGTAAGTGTAAGAAACTCAAGACGTCATTTTTTTAATAACTTGTTTTGACTTTTTTGACAAGATACGAACAAATAATTACCTTTTCTGTATTTTTGAGACAAAACTGGTCTAGGAACATGCCTTTTATTTACATTTATTAATTTCTAATTTTGAGGTTTTCTGACGAGCAAAATCGCTGTTATGGACGTGGTCGAGCCGAGGTCGTTCACTTGACCTGGAAGGTCAGGCGTTGACCTGAAACCTCAAAATCATATACTGATAGATTCCTCTCATGACAGACAACATGCTGGTTCTTACCACATCGCTCTAAGTTGCTTGGTTTGGAAGTTAACCCGCGACTTACTGGGGGGCTATTGTTTGCCCCCTCCCGTTATTTTGCAATAACTCATCAACGAACACCGTTATCGTCACTAAATTTGCAGTTCCTTCTCTCATATCAATTCTACACATGTTGGCTTAAGTAAAAGTATGAGGTTATGATAGGTCAACCGGGAATGACGTCAGAGTGACGTCATTTTCTTCGGTTTTTGTTGCAAAATAATGGTTTGCGGAAAACGCTGTCAAAGATACAATGTTTAAGATAAGCTCAATTGTCTTAAATCAAATTATTAACAATAGACAGGGCTATCAAACTGTTATCTCGGATTTTTGATTTTTGTTAATTAAAATTTTTGAGAAATCCAAATAAATTTTTTTAAAACAAAATTGTCAAGAAAAAATCAGAATTATCCAAAAACCGGAATATATATGATCGAGACGTGCAGAGTTCGCCATGGGCTAGGCTGGTCCTATGGGTCATGGGCTGGGCCTGGGCTGGGCCTGGGCTGGGCCTGGGCTGGGCCTGGGCTGGGCCTGGGCTGGGCCTGGGCTGGGCCTGGGCTGGGCCTGGGCTGGGCCTGGGCTGGGCCTGGGCTGGGCCTGGGCTGGGCCTGGGCTGGGCCTGGGCTGGGCCTGGGCTGGGCCTGGGCTGGGCCTGGGCTGGGCCTGGGCTGGGCCTGGGCTGGGCCTGGGCTGGGCCTGGGCTGAGCCTGGGCCGGGCCTCAACTTTGAGGCTCTGGATGGGCCTGGGCTTGACAATTTTGAAGCGCGTCGCAGAAGCTCAGGTCAGAGCTCAAAAATATTTTAGCCAGCAGTTCACTTACACAGCAACACACTGTTGCTGTGGCTGTGTTTTGTTTTGTTTTTTGGTTAGCATAGTTGGTTCATTGTTTCACATTTATAGTATACTAGTAAATATGTTAGGATAATTATTGAAAATTTTGTGAAAATAATGATATGCTTAATCTGAACGGGCCGGACCGGGCCTGGGCCTCAATATTATGAATTTGACCGGGCCTGGTCTGGGCCTGGGCTTGGTGTTCATGAGCCTGGGCCGGGCTGGGCTGGGGGTTGATGGGCCCATGGCGAACACTGGAGACGTGTGCGGTGAATATGTGCAGCAAATTTGAAGCCGATATCTTCAAAAATGACTGACTTATGACCTTTAAATGACAAAAATCGACCACCTCTCACAGCATTACTATGAAAAACGCATTTCCGGTTTTTTTCTTCTTCTATTTATATGGAAAAAACAATGTTTTAAGGTCATTTTTCGCGTTGTAGACGAAAAACAAACCCATAAACATGTGTTACAACGCCTAATGACCGTAATCTACAGTTTGACCTCGTGACCTCGGATGACCTTAATCTGGCCCAAGGTCATAAACAGCTTAGAAAGGTACTTAGAAGTGTCAGACACACGAATCATACCGATGTATCGACAGCTTATGCGTTTAATATCGCAATTTTGCGCGACAATTCCATCCATCGAGACCTTTTGACACGGTCAAACATTTTGTACTTTACCTGACCTGTGACGCCATCGGTGACCCCGTGGTCAACAATATTATGTTTCCCTAAATAAATTTCCCAGGGATATCAAATGCCGTTTGAATGTTTACATTCAGTCCAGTAGTTCTGGGGATCCAAGGGGGGCGAAAAATAGCCCCTCCCCCAGTAAGTCGCGTTATGAAATATACTCCAGTAACTCGTGGGTTAACAGGGGGGTGCTGTCAGCCCCCCCGTAGGGCGAAGGTGAAAAAAGCTACCGTAGGGCGAAGGTTAAACACCGTATTGACACCCCTGCAAAAGAGCACATTCCAACCTTACCCCCCCCCCCCCCCCCCTCCCCCCGCTCGAAAAGTTCGATGTCATGATGTGTCCGTACAAGTTTTGAAACCGTGGCGACGCCACTGGGGGGGGGGGGGGGGGCTTTCTACTACTTTGATGGGCCCTTTCCAGATCTGAGATGGGCCCTTTCTGGTCTGCATGTGAGCCATCACTCATCACTGATCATACCATGTCTGAGTCCAAGGGTAACATGAGCCCTAACCAGTCCTGGGGCCTTTCTGGGCCGAATTTGCCGATACGGTCCTTCTCCAGCTTATAGATGGGCCCTTCCCAGTCCTCTCCAGACCTAAACAAATTCCTTTCAGGGCCAAATTATACGGGCCTTCTCTGGTTCTGAGATGGACCCTTACATGGCTTAGAGTAGGCATGGGACTTTTCCGGAACTGAGATGCTCACTTTCAAAACCTAAAATAGACCCCCTCCAGACCTGAGACGGACCCTTTCTGAGTTTACGATGGGCCCTTTAAAAACCTGAGATTGACCCATTCTGAGCTTAAGACGTGCCCATTCACAGCCTATGATGGGCCCTTTGCAGACCTGAGATGGGCCCTTTCTGAGCCTAAGATAGGCCCTCTCCGGATCTGAGATGGACCCTTCCTGGGCCTAAGAGCAGAAGAGATGGGCCTTTTCAGGACATGCGATGCAGGCTCCTCACTTTCAAAGCCTAAAATGGGCCCTTTTCAGACCTGAGACGGGCCCTTTCGGAATTCACGATGGACCCTTTCAAAACCTGAGACGGACCATTCTGAGCCTAAGTTTGGCCCATTCAGTGCCTAAAATGGGCTCTTTCCAGTCCTGAGATGGGCCCCTTCTGAGCCTAAGATGGGCCCTTTCCAAACCTAAGATGGGCCTTTTCTGAGTTAACGATGGGCCCTTTCAAAATCTGAGATGGGCCCATTCTGAGCCTGCATGGGCCTCCTGTAGGTTGCAGTGAATGTCAGGTGTACCTCTACACGACAGGTGACAGGTGTCAGGCGACCAGAATGTACCTCTACACGACAGGTAACAGGTGTCAGGTGACCAGAATGTACCTCTACATGACATAATGGGTCATTTGGACACTCGGGCAGAGGTGGAGAATTGTCAAAATGCCAGCGGGTGCTTTTCACCGGCGGCTATCAAATCCAAGTTGTAGCGAGAGGACGAGGAGAGGTGGTGGCCGTTATGGCCGCTTAAACGCGACGGACCGTACAATAAAAGGAAGCAAGCGGCACGAAAATGGATCCAAACATCAGTGACAAGATGCATCAAAAACCCAATATGGAGTTTCATGTCATGGTCGCTGGAAGCGAGTTTTGTTTGCACTACGGCTGCCCCCCCCCCCCCTCCCTTCCCCCCAAACCGCTTCGAGTCACATCAAGAATCGTAATTTACGTTAACTTGTAAACGATGGGAAGAGAACAAAAAGTCACGGTGCGAACATGTAAACCTTCAAGTCACATAATATCGGCACCGAAATGACGAAGTCGTCAATGCTGACCTGACCGTGTGAACTTTTTTTTTCCTTTTTCCTTTATTTATTCAATGTGTCTCAATATCTCGAACAACCACATACAACAACGCAACGCAGAAAAAGCCGCGGTCCGGTCGGCAGCGGTCCTGGTAGCTGCGCGGCGCGGCCTCAGATATCACAGCGGCGACGGGCGGACATGCCGCAGCGAGAGGTGTACACTGGCGGATCCAGGGGCGCGGGGGGGGGGGGGGGGCGGCAGGGGCAAAAGCCCCCCCCAAGCTCGACAGGGGCGGAAATAGAAATTATCCCCCAACAAAAAATCGCTGAAACTGACGATGAAAATGGGTACTGCCTGCGAACAAACTAACTTGTTGCGAAAGAAATGGGTACTGCCTGCGAAAGAAAGAAATGTTGCTTTTGCCTCGTTCGTGTTTGCTCTATTTGGTAGCATTTTGGTAAAAGTAGGAGGGTTAGGGAAAGTGGCGAGTCTGACGCTATTTTGGAGTGATTCACAACCAACGTAAGTTATAATTGTACACGCAGCGTCGCAGCCTTTGGTCTCCTGCTGCCTGGTGGGTGGCAGAGGAGCGCGGGAATGAATTTCCTTACATAGGTACCTATGTTGTGTGGAATACGTCTACTAGTATTAAGTAGGGTAATTAGGTTCAGTTAACCTAATGGTCTTCTTTTTGTAGCTGTTGTATTCCACGTCAAATCGACAAAGCAAAGTGCAAAATGACACCGTCATGTCACCGATTATGGTAAAAATTGGTATATGGAGTACCCTGGGGCGATTAAGTGAGTTGTGAAAGTTGTATTGCAATGCAAGCAGTGGTTCAGGAGATATCGCCTCGGACATTTTTATAAGGTCACGGTGCAGGTCAATCTTTGTCGGCCTATATGGCGGTGAATTTATGAAGCAATATATATGTATTATGTCATTATAATGGTAATGAGCTGTTTTATAACATGGTGATGTTTATTTTTTTATTTTCCAAAATTTCACAATTTAGTACGTTTTCGAAATTGTACAACTTTTTGGATACCTTTTCTCAAACGTGTTTCTATTTTTTGGCTATGATATTATTACGTGCAAGGACGTGATTAAGTAAGATAAAAAAATGACATTGAGGAATATTTGCTTCCAAATATCAAACAATTTGTCATTTTACTTGCTATTTTATATATAAAAAAATATGTTATTCGCTAATATCTTTTGACTGAATAAAACTAGATTGGTACAATAGACGTCATTTTGCTGTTTTCATCAAGACGAATTGAATGCTCTGCAGCATGACCTCTGTCTGACATTGTATGACCTTGACCTTAAATTTCAAAGTTAGTATTTGTTTTTGAAATTTTGAATCTTTTTTAATACCCAAGCCAAATGTATTTCCTATTTTGACTGTATTATTGTTAAGTGTAAAGAAGTGTCGTTCAAACAGAAACAAATTATGGTTATTTGTCTTCAAATATGCTAAATTTGGTCATTTCTTGTGTTCTTTTTGTGAAAGATATTAGGTATTCTCCAATAACTTTTGACTGAATAAAAATAAAAAGGTAAAATGGACACCATTTTGCTATTTTCGTTAAGACGCGTTGAATGATATGCAGTATGACCTCTTTCTAACATTTGGTGACCTTCACCTAAGGTCAATGTCAAGGTTCAAGGTTAGGTTTCCAATTGTGGCGCATTTGTGGCGATGTTATATATCTTAAAACTTGTCTTGTTGCTTGGAATTCGATTGTGCTTAAATAACGCCTGATTGTCAATGGCAACATTTAAATTCATTTTAATTTGAATGTCGAATAGTAACTTTATAACTTCCTTCTCGGTGTAAAGAAAGCCCGAAAATGTCTCAGTTTGCTTTATAATCATCAACGATCGCGCAATTATTTGAATACCAATGAATTCCTATCTTCAAGACAAGTTCGAAGATATATAACATTGCCGTTTTATTCAAATTTGGAAAGGTGACTTTGCGCCGTGACCTTGACCTTAGGTCAAGGTCATCAAATGTCATACAGAAGTCATGCTGCACATCTATCAACGTGTCTTGATGATACCAACAAAATGACGTTTACCGTGTCCTTCTAACTTTATTCAGTCAAAAGGTATTAGCGAATAACTAACTTATATATAAAATAGCATATAAAATGGCAAAATTGTATATATTTGGAGGCAAATATCCATCAATTTTATGTTTGCACTTAATTGACACGTCCTAGGTCACCTAGGTCATTAGCGTCACCTAGGTCACCTAGGTCACCATGCACGTAATAATAGCATGGCGAACAAAAATAACCCAAGTCCGCAAAGGGAAAAATGGGGGGGGGGGGCACATTTTAGGTCATATGGAGGCCCCTGGGGCCCGGGAGGCCCCCAGTGAAATTAGCCCCCCCCCCATAATGGGAGGCTGGATCTGCCAGTGGAGGTGTGGCGCCAGGATTTATGCGCGGAGGTGCGGGAGGTCTGCCCCTGTCCACCGGCCCGGGGCGCGAATTGCACTATCAGCAAAACGGCGATTATTAAGCGCCGGCTACGGTGCCGGGTCGGGCAATCCGCGCCCCAGGCCGGGCGACCGCCCACACAAACATGCTGAGGGACGGTAAGACTGACCGTGTGAACTGACCTGACCCTACCTGACCGAACAAAACCGCCTATTTACACACGGACAGACACACATACACACACTTTTACACCACTCAGTCTTACTTCGCCAAAGTAAGACTGAGCAGCCGTTAGTTAAACGGACCTGTTTATTTGAGGGGGTGCTTTTACAGTGAGGGGGTGCACTTTTTAGCTCAGGGGGTGCTTGAGCACCCCCAAAACCCCTAATTCTCCACCCCTGCACTCGGGCACTCACTGGACACTCGGCTATGGGTTCTTTTGGGGCTTAAGGAGGGCCATGGCCCCCATGGACACTCTCTCGCTCTCTCTCTCTCTCTCTCTCTCTCTCTCTCTCTCTCTCTCTCTCTCTCTCTCTCTCTCTCTCTCTCTCTCTCTCTCTCTCTCTATCCACTCTGGTTCCATTACTTCCCTACGATGTGTAACTTCTCCGACGCTGTGAGCCGCCGAGTCGCGCGACATGTAGTGACGTCTGGTGGTCAAAGTAAGGAACCACGAGTGGCAAGCTTTGTAAAAGTAGCGCCACCATCGAGAGCGGAGCCGGTCGGCGGATGTTTATTATAGCGGTGTGAGATTGAAGCATGCTTTCTTTGAGGCATATGAAACCCAAGTCCCAAGATGGATTTTATGGTGGAAATCTTTGAGCACTTTGACCTTGTAGGGAACAATATATGTGTATGTATTATGGGCAAGGGCGTATCCAGAATGGGTGGTTTGGGTCAGTTGGGAGGGGGGAGGGGGCAAATCCCAAAAAGTCTCACACAATTCTGAAAACTCGTCTGATTTCGCTTTCTTGTGCATCGATAACTGATTAAAAAAAAATTCCTTAGTAAAAGTTACTTATATTGTATATTATCTCAGGAAATGTGTCAAATTTGCGCCGATTTCAGGTGTTTGTTTGGGGGGGGGGGCATGGCCCCGTGCACCCCCCCTCTGGATCCGCCCATGATTATGGGCACTGTGAGTCGGCAACACCGGATTCTTCGTGGAGGCACTACGTGGAGGCACTATGTATGAACACAGTACAGAGTACAGTCACAAACGGCGGCCTAGATAAGTACAGAGATGACGAGCAGGAGTAACTGAGATCAGTGGCGTATACCGAGTATACGGTCATTCAGGGCATAACCTGGTCCTTTGGACCCAAGGCGCCCATGCAAAGCCGGCACCCCTCCGATAAGTGACGGCGCCCATCCGGCCAGTGACGGCGCCCCTCCGGCCAGTGAAGACGCCCCTCCGGCCAGTGAAGGCGCCCCTCCAGCCAGTGACCACGCCCCTTCGAACAGTGACGGCGCCTCTCCGGCCAGTAACCGCGCCCCTACGGCGAGTGACGGTGCCCCTCCGGCGAGTGACGGCGCCCCTCCGACTAGTGACGGCGCCTCTCCGGCACGTGACGGCACCCACGTGACGGCACCTCTCCGGCCCGTGACGGCGACCCTCCGGCCAGTGACAGGGCCCCTCC
Source organism: Chirona hameri (assembly GCA_036785665.1). NCBI lineage: Eukaryota > Metazoa > Arthropoda > Thecostraca > Balanomorpha > Balanidae > Chirona > Chirona hameri. The sequence goes on from JAXIVJ010006608.1 coordinate 46,625, forward strand.
GGCCAGTGTTGGTGCCCCTCCGGCCAGTGACAGCGCTCCTCCGGCCAGTGATGGCGCCCCTCCGGCAAGTGATGGCGCCCCTCCGGCCAGTGCCGCCTCTCCATGTTTCCACTCGGTTTACCACTCTGGTCCTCTCAGAGTGGTAAACAGCCATCTCAGATCAGCATGGGGCCCGCCTGGAATGAGTTCTGTCAAGCCTAAAAATAGTCCCTCAGACAGCTGAGGGCTACTCAAGCCGACCGAGAGCCCTCTTAACCCTATTTGTAACAGGCTCCTGGCTACCCCTATTTGTAACAGGGGGGGGGGGCGGATTCCGCCCCCCGGAGATCTCGAGATCTACCCGTCCGATTTTCAAAAATGAAACGGCGTTTGGTTCCCCTCAATACGATCTACATTTATAAATAATAAAAAAATCTAAATTTTTGATAGGGGGGCAACAGGGGGGCAAAAACCACAAATTTTAGTGGTATTTTTGATTCCACATAGCTTTCATGTTTATTGACCGATTTTAACACAATTAATACGAATCGATAGAGATTGAATTGGAAATTGATATATGACAGTGGCGTTTGAAAATTCAAAAATCATAGGCGTGTGCAGGTCACTCAATATGGGGGTGAAGTAAATGCGTAATAAAACAATTTTTTGATGTGTTTTTTTAAAGAAATGAAATGGTATGTGATTGTGACATTAGGCAAAACAGTTAAAAATCTTTTTTTTACATAGGCGGTACCAGGTTAGTGAAAAAGGGGGGTAAAATTGGAAAAAATATTAACCGCAGACAAGTTGCTACCCAGCACTATAAATATGTTACTGATCGTAGATAGTTCCTTTTTGCATGTTGTACTTCATAATAGGCGTATCCAGGATCCAAACTGGGGCGGCTCAAAACCTTTTGATAAGTATATTATCCGCTATTATGATACTAACTAGTCAACAGTGACTATTTCACTTACAACTTCAATTAACATTGCTTACCCCCCTTTTACCCTACCTGGACTCGCCTATTATCTTATAATCGTTCGTAGAGCAGCCTGTGGTGCGTGTCTCATCCGAAAACTACAGTATGTTATGTCATTGTACGCCCATGCCTCTTAGTTTCCTTGCAATAATATGACCCCCTTTCTTCCATTCCTGAGCGCGTCTCTGCAAAAAAATGACTTTATTCCCTTTCCTGGCCTCATATGTGCATATATAATTATAAGCTAACCGTCTATTGCGCCGTTATCGCTGGCATATCGTCATCACCAAGCCAGTCACCCCCCTTTTCATGTGCCTGAACACGGCCCTGAAACTCTATATGTAATAAATTATGCAAATAATGGAAGCAGAAGCTATCTTTTACATCTTGATAACTATAAATGCCCCTTACATTACTCTATTTGCTTCCCGCCAAGCATTGAATATTTCCTGGAACCCCCCCCCCCCTTTTCAAGCCCCTGAAACCGCCTCTGCCATGAAATTTTAATTATATTTCCTTAACATCTACTAATATGCACTTGTTGCAATCACAGTGAACCGATGTAACTCCTTCATACTTGAGGCAGTTACGAAGAAACCGTGAAGATCGCATTTCCGTATTATCGCCAAATATCGCCTCCGAACCCACCCAAAACTGTGCCCTGGAACCGCCTCTGTTCAGGTTAAGAACTCAAAATTTTGACTCCAAATGCGGTATTCAATTCTATGAAAAGTCCCAAAATTGCATGGGCGTGCTCCCAGCCGTTCTGGAGATATCTGCGAAAAACATGAGGGGGGGGGGGCGGAATCCGCCCCCCCCCTGTTACAAATAGGGTTAAGCCGTCCAAAGGCCCCTAAAACCGACCGAGGGCTTCGTCAATCCGACTGAGGGTTCCCTAAACAGAAAGATGGACCCTTAGGCCGAGCAAAGGTCACTCAAGCCGACCTCGGTTACTCTCCAGGTCATGACCCCCTAGCCCCCCCCCATGCCCCTTGACTACGCCCTTGGTTGTGGATTGGAGCTCTAATCGCAATTTCCACAACCCCAAGGCTAGCCTCTAAACGTCGACCTCAATGCAAAACAAAAATGGTGTACCTTTTCAGACCAAGCTTCGTGCTTTCTCAGATCGACTAAGGGCTCTCTCAGTCCGGCTGAAGGCTCTCTCAGAATGAGTGAGAGATCTTTTAGACTCCATTAGCCCCACCTGGCTTCCTGAGAGACGGCCCACTCTCCTGTCCAGAGGCCCCACTCTGGCCAGCCCCCAACGGGCCTAATCTGGCTTCCAAGGGCTCTCTGGCTTCTGGCTTCTCTGGCTTCCAGTCTGGCCTTCGGAAGGCACACACTGACATCCAGAGCGCCCATACTTCTATGGTATTCAGAGGGCCCACTCCGGCCGGCCTTTAGCGGGCCCACTCTGGCTTCCAATATCATGGCTCTGTCCCCATCAGGGCCCAACCTAGCCTCCGTGGGGCCCAATCTCTCGTCATCGGGGCCCAACCTTCCCTCCAGAGGGCCCACTCTGGCATTCAGAATGACCACTCTGCCTCTGCCACTCCTCCAGGGGGGCCCATTCTCGCCTAAAGAAGGCCCAGTATGGCGCACAAAGGACCCGTTCTGGCTTCCGCCCAAAGGACCCACTCTGGTCTCTGGAGGGCTCACTTTGACCTTCAAAGGGCCTACACTGGTCTTCGGAAGCCCACACTGGCCTGCAAGACTCAATCTAGTCTGCAGAGGACCCGAAGACGAAACGTGTGACCTGATTTGAGCAGTTAGGCTGTTTCAGATATAAAGCATACAAAACTCATAAATCCACACGGGCCCCTGTGGAAATCCACGGAGGGACCGCGGACCCTCAGATTCCCCCACTCCCGTGGCTATGCCCCTGGAGCTCTAATCGTGGTGTTTCAGCATTTTGTGAGGCGATTCATTACCAACTCAAAAACTTTTTTGTTGGGTGAAGAGAGATTTAGTCGGTTTTAGTCGGTGAACTCCTTGATTCCTCATTGATTTATAGTTTTACTTGGTACAGATCCGACCCGAATCAGTATCCCTTGGAATGGAAACCGAGGCACCCAAACTTAAATTGGTCGTTAATAACATCTATCGCGGTTCATCTCACATCTCACAAACTACGCTTAGTTGTGTATAATCGTTATGACAGAACAGCAAAAAACTCTTTTGGAAAAATCCCATAAAGTTACACAATTCTTTCTTTTTAAAAATCATCAGATTTCGCTTCTTCATGCATGAATAGGCGATTGAAAACAAGTTTTGTTTGTACAAATTGCGTAAATTTTCGTCTAAATTATTAAATGCGCCATTTTTTGGTCGACTTCAGGGCGATTTTGGGGCTTGGTGCTTCCGGCCCTCTTGGATGCGCCAGTGGTCAGAAAACATTGGGGGGGGGATGAACTCAACACTGGGGGGGGGGGGGGGGGCGAGGTCCACCCCAAAAATAAAGTTACTTTTGTTTATATAGTTATATTTATATAGTTCTATATAAATCGACACATATGTTCCACGCTATCTTGATGAGAAGTAAAAATGATTCATAGACAATAGAAATATAAAAAATAGCCCCACCCCCCACTGGCGGAACCAGGGAGGGGGCGGCGGCAGGGGCAAAGGCCCCATCCCCTATCCCACGTTCGACGCGGGCGGCACTATAGATTATCCCTCACCCCAAATCCGCTGAAACTGGCGATGAAAAATGGGTACTGACTGCGAAAAATAACTCCTTGCGAACAAACAAAAAATCGTTATTTGTTGCCTCGTTCGCGTTTTTCTCTGTTGTGTAGCATTTTGGTAGCAAGAGGGAAAGTGGTGCGTGCATATTTGGAAATGTCGAATGCAAAATCCATACCCATCATACAGTAGCAATAACTCAGCCAAATCTAAAGATATTACTTTGAAATTCGGTTTAGGTATTGTCTATACTTCGTTCTCCAATATATTCCGATTGTTGAATGTGTTTGGAAATTTTGACTTTGTTGATTTTTTCTCCCTATTTTTGTTTTCTTTCATAAAATCATATCAAATATCAAATCATATTAAAAAGCCGGAATATGTATTGGAGAGCCAAGTATAAACGATGCCCAAACCAAATGTCAAAGCAATATCTTGAGTGTTGACTGACTTATGGCTCCCTAAGTATGATGGGTCTGCCGTCTGAACTTTGTATTTTACATTTCCAAATATGCGTGGCGCGTCTGGCGCTATTTTCGATCTGGAGCGATTTCTACAACCAACGTAAGTTAAAAAAAAAAAATGTCGCGTTTTGGCGCTAAAGCGGTTAGCGCGGAACAGCGTGAGGGGAACGCATTTCGACAGTATTTGAGTAATTGTAACTAAGACTTGGGTATCGTTTTATTCGTTGTTTTCGTTTTCCCTGTAAACATGTAGCCAAATAAAATTCACACTTTGTGAATGTGTATGTATAGTTCATATTTTGCATTGTCAAGGTCATTTTAAATTGCTATAGCTTGGGATAGCTACTTTGGCCTCAGGTCATATCCAGACTCAAGTAATTTCAGGTACCAATTTTAAATCTGACACCCATTGTGCACCATGCTTAGGTATGTACCTATCCCGGTGCATTTTATGGGTGTTATGAGTAGAGGTTTACAATTGGTTTGCCTTTCCAACTATTCAAGATCAGACTCAGCATGAACTCAGCTACTTAAGTGTTTGATAGCGATAGAAGAGGAGGTAAAATTGGGTTTGTCTGGTTTTTACCACTGGCGGATCCAGGGGTGGCGGATCCAAAGGTAAAAAGGTCAGTCTAGATTAGGGGCAAATGCCCCTACAGGAACAAGGCGGGCATTCAATGCAAGGATGACCCCACCCCGCGTGTTCCTGCAGTGGCTGTAAGAAGTGATAATTATGGAAAATCTCCCCCCCTGGCCAATGACTTTCTCTATCAGGACCCCCCCCCCTCCCCCTCTCAAGGACTTTTTGCGCTGACGACCCGACTCCATCCCGCCCCCTCCCCCGGTCAACAACTTTTCGCTGAAGCGGAGCGAAATTTTATCCTTCCCTATTATCGAACCCTAGATCTGCCAGTGCCCCCCCCCCATACCCTCATCTACATCCTCATCCTCACATCCTCAACCTCATCCCATGACGACCTAAGGTTTTGTTTTCCAGAATGAAACCTCTATACTCTTAGGAATTATTCAAATAGCGCGGCTCTCTCAGAAAAGACGTCCATATCCATAGATAATACGATGACAAATACACAATTTCGCCAATATTAGTGGCGCTCAGGGGCAGATTCAGGGGGCAAGGGGTCATGCCTCCCTCACCCAAAGCTCCTGAAACCATGATTTGGCCTCACCAAAACGACCCGATGTTAAAGGGAATAGTCGACATTAACCCGAGAGTTACTGGGGGGGGGCTATTTTTTGCCCCCCCTCCTGTTATTTTGCAATAACTCCTAAACGAATACCGGTATCGTCACCAAACTTACAGTACCTTCTCTCACCTCAATTCTACACATTTTGGCAAAAGTAAAAATATGAGGCTATGATAGGTCAACCGGAAATGACGTCAGAGTAACGTCATGTTCTTTGGTTTTTGTTGCAAAATAATGGTTTGCGAAAAACGCTGTCACAGGTACGATATTTGAGATAAACTAAATTGTTTTAAATCATATTACTGACAATAGATCGGGCTATCAAACTACAATATCGGAATGTTGATTTGTTTTTATTCAAAATTTTGAGAAATCCAAATACATTTTTTTAAAACAAAATTTTCAAGAAAAAAATCAGAATTATCCAAAAACCGGGATATATGTGATCGAGACGTATGCGGTGAATATGTGTACCAAATTTAAAGTCGATATATTTCAAATGGCCGAGCTATGATCTATAAATGACAAAAATCAACCACTTCTCACAGCATTACTATGACGCATTTCCTAAAAACGCATTTCCATTTTTGCTTTTTACTTCTATATATATATGGAACAAACAATGTTCTAAGGTCATGTTTCGCGTTCTAGACGAAAAACAAACCCATAAACATGTGTTACAACGCCTAATAACCGTAATCTGCAGTTTGACCTCGTGACCTCGGATGACCTTGACCTGACCCAAGGTCATAAACAGCTTATAAAGGTACTTAGAAGTGTCAGACACACGAATCATACCGATTTATCGACAGCTTATGCGTTTAATATCGCAATTTTGCGCGACAATTCCATCCATCGAGACCTTTTGACACGGTCAAACATTTTGTGCTTGACCTGACCTGTGACGTCATCGGTGACCTCGAAGTCAACAAATATTATGTTTCCCTCGATAAATTTCCCAGGGCTATCGAATGACGTTTGAATTTTTACATTCGGTCCAGTAGTTCCGGAGATCAGAGGGGGGGGGGGGGGGGGGGGGGGGCAAAAAATAGCCCCCCCCCCCCAGTAAGTCGCGTTATGAAATATACCCCAGTAACTCGCGGGTTGACATGGGGTTTTGAACTGAGATAGCAGAATTGTAGCTTGGATATATAAATCATATGATCCACGGTTCGTTTTCCCCAAAACTCTACCTCAACGGCTCTAAATAAGATTTTCGAACGAACCGCCGAGGTTTATACCAGATGGGAGGTTTATACCAGATTGACGGTATATCATTGAAGCCAAGATTTTATGTTAAAGTCAACCGACCTTGGCCCTATTTCGCCAAACTTTGGGGCGTTGGCGACTGCCGGCTGCGTAATTTGGAATGTAATATTGCGATCAGTCAAGACCCCAAAAAGCAAGCAGGAAACTGCGGTGCGCTACCAAAAAAACAGTAATTTTATGATCACCATGGACCAGTTGTCTACAAGATGGTCTGGGGGTCCGGGGGGACAGCCCCCGGTAGGTTCCGCAGCGCAGCGAGCGAATGCGAGCGGAGCGTTCTAAACGTGGGTCCCTGCGACCGTAATTGCTGTAATGGTTAGGTCAGGCTCGATTATGTTATTACAATATTGTTTCCTGCCACACACTGGTCCATGGGGATCGTCAAATATATGTTTTTCTGGTAACGCACCGCAGTTTCCTGTTTGCTTTTTCGGGGTCTTCACTGATCGCAATATTACATCTCAATATACGCGAACCGGCACACAAGAGCGCACTGTTTGCCTAATTCGATTCACCATAAACTCAGGAGGTGTGACGCGTTTGGGACGTACATCTGAAAATGACGTCATGTTGTATAATATTGTATTTCATCAACATTTCCACAGTTCCTGGGTTTTATGTCAAATTAATAGCATAATCGTAATCTGCGTACTCTGTTTAGTCATGTTATAGCATTCGCTCGAATCTACCTAGGTCGACTATTCCGTTAGTGGAGGACGGTTGACGGCCCGCTCTACCCCCCCCCCTGGTTAACTCGCTGACAGCTGATGCCCCCCCCCCCGCTCAACAATTTTGTTAAAAATATGCCACTGGAATTGGCCCCAAAACCCACGGATATTTTCGTTCTTGGTAGCGCCCCTATATATGGCCTCTGTGGCGCTCCCGTCGGGTGGCGCCCCAAAATATAATGACCTGATCCTTTGTGAATTGCTGCGCACGCCACTGACTGAGAGATGAAAACAACGTTACGAAAAGGATAGTAACTTCTTAACTTATTAATTTACCGGCATCTCTGTGTCTCTTCAAGACGCCCATATTTATATGTTTCATAGCCACATGTCTTTAAAGGAAGTGTGTCTACTGACGTAGCATGTTCGGGATTTTCACACGGGATTGTAGAACATAATTTTCTGAATCGCAACATGTCTTTTATTTCTCCCAATTCGACGTAATTACTTAAATACTTCAAAGACCCCAAGAAGGGTCTGGTAGGCCACAAGTCATCGGTAGACCCAGGTGGTCGGCCCCGTCACACTATGTAGGTGCCTGGCATATGTGTAGACAGCGAAGCCTCAGCGAATACACCCCATTCATGAGTAAATTTCCAATTGAACCCCTGTGCCAGGAGTTAACACCCGGGTCGTGTGTAGCAATGTTGTTAGTGTAGTGTATCGATACAAAATGCTAACATTTCATCATTGAACAAACTAATTCATCCTATAATCTCTATGTTTGCGATTTAAACTCGTTTCATAGTTACACTTCATCAGTTTGTCCCTCTGATGACCCTCGCTTGTGATGAACTGAGGTTCTGATGAACCTCACAAGACATGAATTATATCGCTGTCAAATGCCCAACCAATAGCTGCTTACGATAACACAAGTATTTGACAAAGCGAAAATGGTAGACACATGCTGCCTTGAATAATGCAGTGTTGAGCTGCAGGTTCGATCACGCAGCGTAACAGTGTAATAATCCAATGCAGACGGCTAATGTGTCCTCAACGCTGGTGTTGTTGATTGCCACATGGCTGTAACCTTCCCCTCATTCGCAGTCATCTGGCGAATATTGCCTTATTTCGCTTATTTGCTTTGGTAAATTATATGAAAACAGTGCTACGGAGTCCCAAAATATTACTGCCTGCAGATGTTGTTTCCCAGACATTGATATATTGATTATAGCTAAAGTTATAGCTAAAGTTTGTTGTGTCGGGTTTGTCCTTTTCAAAGAATTAAATAACCGATACACAGCAGACTGTATTCAACACGTTGCCTTTGCCGCGTCACTCCACAGTCAGGCGGGCGGTGACCCGACGCCCTCCGTCATCCACTCCGTGACGTCACAGCCCGTATAGCTAAGTGCACCCCATCGGCTCAGTTACAGAAGCCACTACTTCAGTTCAAACTGCACCTCTTGCGATCTCACAGACCACACTACAACATACTATAGGCGCTACATTATCAAGGGATTTTTTTATTCTTCAAAAAACAATTGATCATAGCTAATACATGGATGTCAGACATTATTTCATTTAACCCAGTCTATAACGTTTTAGTGCTGGGCGGGAATACTTTGATGCTACCGACACCCGCCAAATCATGTGTCAACAACCGAAAGGTAGCAACTCAAATCACGACACCAACGCTGGCAATTCCAGTCAAACGCACCTGAAAAGGACGGTATGTGGACGCAAACAGCAGTCTACTCCGTCTCACATACATATGACGCAGGAAGCCAGAAAGCAGGATTCCAATCAGTGGGTGGTAGTGGGTCGTATTAGCCACCTGCTGGCATCACTTGACTCCCTGGTATCGGCGCCCAGTAAAAGGAGGGCCGCCACCGCAGCCCGCATCCTCGTATAGTCAGCGGCACAGTATCTCAGTCGGACCTCGTATAGTCAGCGGCACAGTATCTCAATTGGACCTCGTATAGTCAGCGGCACAGTGTCTCAGTTGGACCCCGTATAGTCAGCGGCACAGTATCTCAGTTGGACCTCGTATAGTCAGCGCGGCACAGTATCTCAGTTGGACCTCGTATAGTCAGCGGCACAGTGTCTCAGTTGGACCTCGTATAGTCAGCGGCACAGTATCTCAGTTGGACCTCGTATAGTCAGCGGCACAGTATCTCAGGTGGACCTCGTATAGTCAGCGGCACAGTTGTGTCTCAGTTGGACCTCGTATAGTCAGCGGCACAGTATCTCAGTTGGACCTCGTATAGTCAGCGGGACAGTGTCTCAGTCGAACCTCGTATAGTCAGCAGCACAGTATCTCAGTTGGACCTCGTATAGTCAGCGGCACAGTATCTCAGTTGGACCTCGTATAGTCAGCAGCACAGTGTCTCAGTTGGACCTCGTATAGTCAGCGGCACAGTTGTGTCTCAGTCGGACCTCGTATAGTCAGCGCGGCACAGTGTCTCAGTTGGACCTCGTATAGTCAGCGGCACAGTGTATCAGTTGGACCTCGTATATAGTCAGCAGCACAGTATCTCAGTTGGACCTCGTATAGTCAGCGGCACAGTATCTCAGTTGGACCTCGTATAGTCAGCGGCACAGTATCTCAGTTGGACCTCGTATAGTCAGCGGCACAGTGTCTCAGTTGGACCTCGTATAGTCAGTGGCACAGTTGTGTCTCAGTCGGACCTCGTATAGTCAGCAGCACAGTATCTCAGGTGGACCTCGTATAGTCAGCGGCACAGTATCTTAGTTGGACCTCGTATAGTCAGCGGCACAGTGTCTCAGTTGGACCTCGTATAGTCAGCGGCACAGTATCTCAGTTGGACCTCGTATAGTCAGCGGCACAGTATCTCAGTTGGACCTCGTATAGTCAGCGGCACAGTATCTCAGTTGGACCTCGTATAGTCAGCGCGGCACAGTGTCTCAGTTGGGCCTCTTATAGTCAGCGGCACAGTATCTCAGGTGGACCTCGTATAGTCAGCGGCACAGTTGTGTCTCAGTCGGACCTCGTATAGTCAGCGGCACAGTATCTCAGTTGGACCTCGTATAGTCAGCGGCACAGTGTATCAGTTGGACCTCGTATATAGTCAGCAGCACAGTATCTCAGTTGGACCTCGTATAGTCAGCGGCACAGTATCTCAGTTGGACCTCGTATAGTCAGCGGCACAGTATCTCAGTTGGACCTCGTATAGTCAGCGGCACAGTGTCTCAGTTGGACCTCGTATAGTCAGCGGCACAGTGTCTCAGTTGAACCTTGTATAGTCAGCGGCACAGTTGTGTCTCAGTCGGACCTCGTATAGTCAGCAGCACAGTATCTCAGTTGGACCTCGTATAGTCAGCGGCACAGTATCTTAGTTGGACCTCGTATAGTCAGCGGCACAGTGTCTCAGTTGGACCTCGTATAGTCAGCGGCACAGTATCTCAGTTGGACCTCGTATAGTCAGCGGCACAGTATCTCAGTTGGACCTCGTATAGTCAGCGGCACAGTGTCTCAGTTGGGCTTCGTATAGTCAGCGGCACAGTGTCTCAGTTGGACCCCGTATAGTCAGCGGCACAGTATATCAGTTGGACCTCGTCTAGTCAGCGCGGCACAGTGTCTCAGTTGGACCTCGTATAGTCAGCGGCACAGTATCTCAGTTGGACCTCGTATAGTCAGCGCGGCACAGTGTCTCAGTTGGACCTCGTATAGTCAGCGGCACAGTATCTCAGTCGGAGGTCAGAAGAGAGGACGACCATGGTCCATTTGTTGTCGGCCTCGGCAGCGCGGTTTTTGTGACACTCGACTGTAGCCGGCGGCCGTTCTGTCTCATGGGGTCGTTTCTCTGCGGGATATCACCAAATTGTGGCCGAGAGTGTGTCGTTTGGAGTGTCCTTGGTCGAAATGGAATGACGGCTCTGTGTGTCAAAGTGGGAATGTTGTGTATAAATGGAATGTAACTACAAATACTCACAGAATTTACGATAATTTGATGGAGAAAGAAGGAAGTTAGGTCCAGACGTTGTAACATCACAACGTGGCTACCTCCAGAAATTATCTTATGTTACGAAATGACAAATCAGGGATGCGATTCCTTTGATGAGTTCGATGGACGGATGGATTCGATCATTGGTAAATATATATATTTCTAAATACGCTTTTTTCTCAAGTATCCTGTTCAACTGCTGGAACTTCTCTGAGCTTTTGATATTTACCTGTTCACCACATTAGCGATGTGACGTTGATCCGTTAATACAAATAGTATTGGGGCAAGACAGACCTCAGACCAACGATGGCTGAAATGGATTGGCGACGTCGATTTCCGGCGGACGGGAACAACTGGCCGGAACCGCGCTCCGGTGGTCCCGGCCGGGCTGGTGCCAGTCCCAGGCCGGGCACTGCCTGGGGAAGGCAATGACGGGTGTCGGAAGACGAACAGTGCCTGGGGCGATATCAGAAGGCAGCCATTGGAAAACCGGCTGCCAATGGGAGTAACCACTGGACAACTGGCTCCTCTCAATCCTGCCTCCTCTGGCTGATTCCCTCTTCTTATATCCCTCTCTCTTGAGGAATCTTAAAGGGAAATATTGACCTTTTGATTAATTTGTCTGCATTATCTTATGACACATGTATGGTATCAAATTGATCGCATCTCAATTTAAAAGTGAAATCACAACTTTTTATATTTCGATAATTAAAATTTGGGAAATTTGATTATATGTACTTATATATGGCGACGAACGATATGATCCTTCTCTATATCTCGTGCTTTTCTTTCATTTGAAAGCACTGTGATAATGTTCCTGAAACAAATCGCGACACTAAATAGGTCGCCGTTGGGTGCAGAAATGAACTTCCGATTTAATTGCCACTTTTGCCTAATGTTGAAAATAATGAACCATTAGCCGTTTTCACGAAGGATTATTGCGCTCAAAAGTTTCTGGAAGATTCTGAAATATTTCTGAAAGAACTTCTACATGCGATTTTTGGCTAGAAATGTCCCTCATAATTTTGTAATATGTTGGTAAGAATAAAATATGTTGACGAAATTGCGGTTTGGTGGTAATAAGGAAGATAAGTATTGATATAATCTTCATGTAACTTTTCAGAAAGATTCTATCAATACATATCTTGCTTATTACCACCAAACCGCAACTTTGTCAACATATTTTATTCTTTCCAACATATTAACAAATTATGAGGGGCATTTCTAGTAAAAAAAATCGCATGTAAAAGTTGTGTAGTTTTTCAAAACTTTCACAATCTTTCAGAAACTTTTCAGCGCAATGACCCTTCGTGAAAACGGCTATCATGACAATTGTTTTCAAAAATTAAGGGTCGCAACTCGCAAACACTAACTAGGCCATCGTTGGGTGCATAGTTAACTGCTAATTTGGATACCTTTTTATTCAATGTTTGTTGATTGTTAAGGATAGTAGGGCACATAATCATAATAGACAGAGTGCAAGACATATTTTACATACCATTTCGTCAATAAGTCATACCGGATTTAGGTGGGGACCGAAATTCGTTGCCAAGTATTTGAGAGTACCGGTCGTTAAAAGCGTGGAACGCTTATCAACTTTAACCCGCGCGGCGCTGGGGGGGTAAATTTTACCCCCCCTCCCAGATTTTCTCCATAACTTGGAAACTATGACAGATATCGACGTGAAACTTTCGGTATCTTATGGTGCATCAATTATACATCTTGTGCTATAATTTTGTTGAAATTCGTGAAAATTTTGTGGAGATAATGACGTTTTAGTGACGTCATATCATGTCATTTTTGGTGAAAAAACGTTAAATGTTTGACAAATTGTAGCAAATAGCCTGTTGATGCAAATTGCAAATAAAAAGCGTCAAAAGAAAGAAAATAAAATTTTCTTTAACATGGCTATCTCAGATGTTCAAGATTTTGGGTTTTTGACCCCCAAAAATGCAAAAAACTGATTTTTGGGGAAGAATTTCCACAAAAGTTTTTCGTTTGAAAATTTTCAAAACACCGGAGATATATTAGAGAGCCGAGTATAAACGATGTTTAAACCAAATTTCAAAGCAATTTCTTTATTTTTGACTGACTTATGGCTCTCTAAGAATAAGTAACTCATGACGTCATTTTTTAAATTGCGTTTTTTGGCTTTT
>JAXIVJ010006609.1:0-20000 GCA_036785665.1 Chirona hameri
CTCTTGTTTTCTGCCTCTCGGCTTTTCCTCGGTTGGAGCCACTCTAAGTGTCGCGTCGCCCTGAGCCGCAGCAGCATACCGAGCCGCCCCACAAACCGGAGATGCAGATCAGGCCGCGTAGATCTCCTTCTATTGCCCGCGCCGAAATCTCCAGCCAATGAATCCGCCCGCAGAATTGGCGCTTCGACATTCTTGTTTTCGCCGGCTTGCCATGGACCCTTCCATAAAAGCCGTAAAACTCTCATCCCACGGAATCGAATCTGGCCGGAGTTGGCAGCTTCCTGATGGGATTAGCGCCGCTGGCCAGTGCTAAACGCCGTAACGCCCGCCGCGGGAGACGTCCGCGCGCCACCAAATGGCGGTAATCTCTCCCCCTGGTCACCTCTGGTCACCGGCTGCGCGTCGCCGCCAACATATTGCCGAACGGACAAAATGACAAATGAAAATTGTATGGTACCTCCATCTATATGCAGTCGAAAAGCAATCCCCGCCAGGCGGAAATCACTTGCATCGAGGTTTGTGACACAATATATAAGCCATCTCGGAAAATGTTCGAGTGCAGATGGAATGTCAACTTGCTTGTTAAATTATATTAAAAATATAGCGAAACTGCTACCGATGGCTGTTTGTTAGGTTATGTTCCGCGTTTGTATAATTTCGAACAACAAATAGTGATTTCTGCAGGTCTGAGGTCACTCATGAGCTTTTGAAAAGTATCCATCATTTATGTATCATATTAGCCGTTTTCACGAAGAATTATTGCGCTGAGAAGATTCTCAAAAGTGTCTGAGAAGTTTTGGTATAGAAGTCTTAGTATATTATACATTCCAAGAAATAAATGACTGATTTAGGTGATATTATCACTATTCAATAGTTATGGAAACATGTGTATTGAGCTCATAACAAGTTTGTGATGCAAAATTTACCGTTTTTAAAGAACATATGCGTCTAGAGTCCATTCGTACAGTTTAGCATGCCGTCATACTAGTTAGTATATCTGGCAGCGTCATGGATCACAGGTCTGTCTGCGCATGCACAGTGATGTGCCAGCATCGATTCGCCGCCGCTTCCGACCCGCGTGCCGCACGCACATGACAAAGCCAAGCCGCACAGGCCGGCTACCGGATTGGGCTGGATTGGGCGAGTCCATTGGGGCCAATAGCGTCACACGCCACATAAGTTTTCTGAACCTATCTGAAGTTTTGACAAGTCTCAGTCGGTAGAGATCACAACTGACCTATCAATGTTTATCTTGCTAATTACCACAAAACCGCAATTTTGTAACATATTATATTCTTACCAACATATTACACAATTCTGAGGGACATTTCAAGTCAAAAATCGCATGTAAAAGCTGTGTGGTTAAGAAATGGATCGTCGAACTAAGACTTCTATACCAAAACTTGTTAAAACTTTCCAGAATCTTGCAGTGCAATAATCCTTCGTGAAAACGGCTATGGTCGTAACATATTTTGGTGAGTATTGTAAATTATATAAAAAGGAGATTGCAATATGACGATCAAAATCAGGACAGAATAGGACAGAACAAGTGAAAAAACTATGTGAGGTCGCCTTACTTTTGATAAGGTAAGTTCTATCCGATTAGTTCTATATCGAATACCTTGGAGGAAGACAAGCAATTCATATTTGCTTGATCAAATTATAAAAACTGCTGCGTCTTTAGTTTCACTTACATAGGGTATGCACTTATAGTACATACAATAAACAAATCAATTTGTTATTCCGTTCATTCATGAAATAATATTGTTGAGTGAGCCTATCATTTTTGCTTTGTTCTATGAGAGGAATTCTGCCACTCCCAAGACTGACCAGTAATCAAATGACATCGGCTTTAGGGTTCTAAAAATTGTCCCGATCAACATATGCGGCCACACATGCAACACATGACACATACATAACGGAATATTTCATGTGCTATGTTCGCTGTCGCAGCGGACGACCGGCTGCTTAGCCGGTGACCTCTGCCTCGGGCACTGCCTGGCACGTGACCTGCAGCGAGGTGAAGCAAGACTCACGACGCCATTCGTGTCGGAGCTGACCGGGGCGCAAGGCTGGGCGATCACGCTGCTGTTATTTTATTTCTTCACTTTGGATTGTTGATTGTTGATAAGCTCGTCCTTCCATTTGATCTTTTTTATTTGGCATGTCATTGGTCAGAATCATGTAAATAATGTGTAAATAATAATGTATGTGGACGGTCCTGACAGTCGGAAGTGGAGGAACGAACTACAATGCACTTTAACCGAAAGAAGCATTAGGTCATAAATATGCCTGGACTGAGGGAAATTAATATCGGATGACGATGGAGAGAAAAATTACAAATAATGCATCTCCTCTTATTTCTCTTTCATTTTCACTATCTTCAGTGACCACTTACGCATATAAACTGGCACGGCCATTTCTTCTCGAGATATTACTAGGGCATTGATAATTGATCTTGTCTGGAAAATCATTTATACGATATTAACTGTAGTATTTTCAGAATTGAGAGTAGAATGAGAACACACACTATTGTTTATTAGCATTTACGGTGATGATAGTTAACATTTATATAAATACGCAACTCCGAAGAAGATGCTTGTCCGTTTTTGTATCGCACGGATATGTAGCGGGATATATTTGTACATTCCGTAACTATGCAAACAATAGAGAAAACAACTTGATCGCCCAGCGCCTATAGACACAACCAGGGAAGGCTGATATCTCGCACACAATCAATATCAAAATATATTGTATTGATATCCGATGCTGTCACCTGTTATCAAGTTAGGCAAATACATATAAGTCCGCTTAATATTAGCTTTTTATAGAACGTCTTATCTCTAGACTCTTTTCTGACTCGTTTGCCAGCACATGTAAGGACAGATCATTTGCTGTTTGTCGTCCTCGTCTGTCGTCCTCGGTATAAAGCTGGGGACGCGATCCGAATTTCGCTAACAGAGTCAAATGTTGTCCCAGACAGATGGCCAATCGGGGGGGCGCAGAGCGCTGTCTCAGAGTAAGCCGCTTAATGTGGTCCGCTGTCCGCCGTGGTCCACTGCCTGCCGTGGTCCGCTGCGCTAACAACTTGCTTGCTGACGTGAAACATAATACGGGGTTAGACTGTGGGAGTGATGCTGTTCAATGTTGTGCTGTAGAAGCAATGCTGGTAAAATGGTGGGCGGCTTTAGAAATAATGTTGAAGGTATCAGCCCACGTTACCAAAAACATTTAATTAAGATAGGCAAGATTACACGAAAATAGTAACGTTGCGCTTTCTCAAAGCTTAATTCTAAGAGTTGCATATTTATATTTTTGTCTGGCACTTGGCCGTACCAGCTTGCTTATGAGTTAATCAGCAATTGTAATTGCCAAGGTCAAGTGGACGACGTTATGGGATCCGCTAAACCTCTTTGACTGTTCCTGCATCTTAACATGTATACATGTACTTATAGGTACCAACAATATAGTTATTTCCATGGTATTTGTGCTACCTTACTTCATCGGTGGCCCACCATTTTTGCCCTAGTTTAATGATGTTAACTGTGGCAGAATGACTGTTTTCGTTAAATGGAAATATTTACATTTTGATTTATTTTTCTGCATTATCTTATGACATATGTATGGTATCAAAATGATCGCGTCTCAATTTAAGAGTAAAATAACAACTTTTTCTATTTCGATAATTACAATTTAGGAAATTTTAATATATGTACTTATATGTGGTGGCGAACGGTATAGTCCTTCTCTGTATCTGACGTGACATATATGTCGCTTTTCTTTCATTTGAAAGCACTGTGACAATGTCCCTGAAACAAATCGCCGACACTAAATAGGTCGTCGTTGGGTGTATAAATGAACTTCCGATTTAATTGCCACTTTTTCGATTGTTTGTTGATTGTTTTGAAAAAGTGGTTCTTCTCATTGATAAGCTAATTGTATTATATACAGTCAGATACGAAATTATGCAAAACTTCTAATGTTGAAAACAAATGAACCATTATGACAATTGTTTTAAAAAATTGAGGATCGCAACCACTAACTAGGTCGTTGTTGGGTGCATAAGTTAACTGCTAATTTGCATACCTTTGTATTCAATGTGTGTAGATTGTTAACGATAGTAAGGTACAGAATCATAATAGACAGATTATTTGTATTATATATTTTTCATACCATTTTGTCAAAAAACAATACCGGATTTTGGTGGGGACCGAAATTCGTTACCAACTACTTGATACTTGAGAATACCGGTCGTTTAAACCCGCGCTTGACCGGGGGGAGAGAATATTGCCCCCCTGTCGAGTATTCTCGATAACTTAAACACCGTTCAAGATATCAATCTGAAACTTTCAGTACCTTCTGCCACATGAAGTGTACATCGGCTCTGTAAAATTCAAGCCATTTCGTCGATTTTTAAAAGATATACGCCATTTTGCGACGTGACTTTACGCGAAACTAGCGATAAAATCACCCAAACGTCAAGCAGCTGTAAAATGGTGACATTTTAAGATAAGCTAAACCGAAAGAAGAAGATAGGAAATTGAACGTTCTATCAAACTGCTATCTCGTAATTTTGAAATCTTTGGTTTTTTAGCCCCATTTTTTAGAAATGCTATTTTTGGGGATGTTTTCCTTGTTTTTTAGAAACATAAAAAATATATGTGCAATAATGATTTTCCAGCAATATACAAAACAAATTTCAAATGAATATTACCTTTTTGACTGACTTATGGCTCCCTAAGTATGAGTAACTCATGACGTCATATTGTGAAATTGCGTTCTGTGGTCTTTATTGCCCAGATAAAGACAAATAAATGCCAGAATTGTATTTCTGAGGTAAAACTGGTCTAGAAAATGTCTTTTGTATTTATATTTATCAATTTCAAATTTTGACCATATGTGACTCATGACGTCATATTGTGAAATTGCGTTTTTGGCTTTTATTGACCAAATAAAGACAAATAAATGCCAGCACTGTATTTCTGAGACAAACCTGGTCTAGAAACGTGCCTTGTGTATTTAGATAAATCAATTTCAAATTGTGACCATAGGTGACCTGAACTTGACCTAAGCTTGACATTAACTTCACTTAAATGACATCAAATGGTAAAATGACCATCACTATACATTATCCAATGCTACGTTAAAATAGCACGAACAACATGTATTCCATGACTTTCGAACATTTTCTGCGTATAGTGACCTTTTGTGACTTGACCTTTGCCAACAATCTAATTTTAGGTCATGCGGAATGTGTATTATACCTTTGGGAGGATTTTGGGTGATTATGGTCGCAATCAAAGGCTTTGGATGGCAAGTATGGTCCATAAGCTCAAATCCCTCCATTTTGATCTTTGACCCGAACTTGACCTGATATGTGACCTCAATTTGAAAATGTTGAGTATGCTTTAGATGCGTCTTATTGAGAGCTTTCTAATGCAGCGTTCTGCGTTTCGCTGCGATTATTGGTTCCGGAGATAACGAGGGGGCAATATTTACCCCCACCCCGGTCAATGGTTTTCTGCTGAGACCCCTGTCAAACGCGGGTTAAAAGTGTGGAACGCTTATGAAATTTAACTTGGAATATATTTCGGTAGGAAGTTTTATATGCCAAATGTGATTAATTTACAATATATTTTGATCTCGTCTGTCTATTTCAAGTAATAACTCCATTTTTGTAGGAAAGGTCAATATTTCCCTTAAGGGCAGCAAACACGAAGGTCTAATTTCAAAATTTAGAATCGTCACTTAAAAATACAATATTATATTGATTTTAAAATGTCATAAAACATTTCTCACAGCACAAAGTTCTGTCCAATTGAACAAAAACAATTAAAACGACGGACAGTCACTATGAATGACGGGATGTGAGATAGCGCTGCTACAATGATAGGAGTGTGATTTTGTTCCGTAAATGCGATTCTGGTTTAGAGAGAAGTGCGCGTGCAATGCCGCCGGGCTTTGAAAGTGGGGTCAACGCACTATACTTGGATGCAGGATAAATATTAATGTGATGGTGGTCTCTCCGAGTAGGGTTTGACATCTTCTATAGTGTGGTGGAGCGCAGACCTATACATACCCTATGTATGATATAGGTAGAGGTATGTGGTTGGAGTGATATTTACAAACAAATTTAACTGGTCAAATGAAGAAAAAAATACCAGATACAAAACGATTGCTCAAAGTCACCCCATGACCATATCCAGGATTAAGCATGATCTTCAACTTAAACAAATATGATTCAGCAGAGCTCTAGACGAAGTTATAAAAAAGTTATTGGCGTCAAAAGACTTAATGGTTTGTGTGTTCTCTATATTATGCATATATAATGTATCCTATGCTAAACCCACCACATTCGTAAATATTTAAGAAAAAATAATCATATTTCAAAGCTTATCCTATGTTTTCAAGCTCCAGAACTCGACCATGTGGACATGACATAATTCAAAAGTGTGAAGGCTCAGATGACATGACACCATAAACAATGTCAAATCCTAAATACGACAGCCATTAAAAATAGGTAGTAAATGCTTCTTTAAAAAAAAAACGCCATACCTTTACTCGTGTTTCAGGTCTTAGGTATATTTAGTATATTTCGCTATGCGAACATTTAGGTCAATCGGCGTGGTGACAAAGAAATAAGAGTCCAAGGATTTTTCTTCTTCAATATTGCCCACTCTGTAATATTTTTGGACAAAACTGGTCTAAAACGTGCCTTTTGTATTTAAATATATCAATTTAAATTTTTAACCATATGTGACCTGAACTTGACCTAAGCTTGACACTAACTTCACTTAAATGACGTCAGATGGTAAAATGACCATCACTATCCAATGCTACGTTAAAATAGCACAAACAACATGTATTCCATGACATTCGAACATTTTCTGCGTATAGTGACCTTTTGTGACCTGACCTTGACCTTAACCTTTGCCAACAATCTAATTTTAGGTCATGCGGGATGTGTATTATACCTTTGGGAGGACTTTGGGTGATCATGGTCGCAATCAAAGGCTTTGGATGGAAAGTATGGTCCATAAACTCAAATCCCTCCATTTTGATCTTTGACCCGACCTTGACCTGATATGTGACCTCAATTTGAAAATGTTGAGTATGCTTAAAATGCGTCTTATTGAGAGCTTTCTAATGCAGCGTTCTGCGTTTCGCTGCTATTATTGGTTCCGGAGATAACGAGGGGGCAATATTTACCCCCACCCCGGTCAATGGTTTTCTGCTGAGACCCCTGTCAAACGCGGGTTAAAAGTGTGGAACACTTATGAAATTTAACTTGAAATATATTTCGGTAGGAATTTTTATATGCCAAATGTGATCAATTTACAATATATTTTGGTCTCGTCTGTCTATTTCAAGTAATAACTCTATTTGTGTAGCAAAGGTCAATATTTCTCTTAAGGGCAGCAAACACGAAGGTCTAATTTCAAAATTTAGAATCGTCACTTAAAAATACAATATTATATTGATTTTAAAATGTCATAAAACATTTCTCACAGCACAAAGTTCTGTCCAATTGAACAAAAACAATTAAAACGACGGACAGTCACTATGAATGACGGGATGTGAGATAGCGCTGCTACAATGATAGGAGTGTGATTTTGTTCCGTAAATGCGATTCTGGTTTAGAGAGAAGTGCGCGTGCAATGCCCCCGGGCTTTGAAAGTGGATTCAACGCACTATACTTGGATGCAGGATAAATATTAATGTGATGGTGGTCTCTCCGAGTAGGGTTTGACATCTTCTATAGTGTGGTGGAGCGGAGACCTATACATACCCTATGTATGATATAGGTAGAGGTATGTGGTTGGAGTGATATTTACAAACAAATTTAACTGGTCAAATGAAGAAAAAAATACCAGATACAAAACCATTGCTCAAAGTCACCCCATGACCATATCCAGGATTAAGCATGATCTTCAACTTAAACCAATATGATTCAGCAGAGCTCTAGACGAAGTTATAAAAAAAGTTATTGGCGTCAAAAGACTTAATGGTTTGTGTGTTCTCTATATTATGCATATATAATGTATCCTATGCTAAACCCACCACATTCGTAAATATTTAAGAAAAAATAATAATATTTCAAAGCCTATCCTATCTTTTCAAGCTCCAGAACTCGACCATGTGGACATGCCGTAGAATTAAAAAGTGAGAAGGCTCAGATGACATGACGCCATAAACAATGTCAAATCCTAAATACGACAGCCATTAAAAATAGGTAGTAAATGCTTCTTTTACAAAAAAAAACGCCATACCTTAACTCGTGTTTCAGGTCTTAGGTATATTTAGTATATTTCGCTATGCGAACATTTAGGTCAATCGGCGTGGTGACAAAGAAATAAGAGTCCAAGGATTTTTTCTTCAATATTGCCCACCCTGTAATATTTTTGGTTGGAACTGCTTAGATATCCCTGGTGATATATTGATAGCAAAACACACCGAATAACACCGCAGTTCAATTTTCTTCATGTCGAATGAGTAATAATTTCTAAAGGTAAAACAGATCATGCCTTAAATGTTACTTGGTGCGAGCATGTTAGGCATAAGCCACACACTTCATACATTTTGAATGTATTCACATGAATGTGGATTTAGTATTATTTGAATGCTTCCCAACTATTCCTTTCATAGTTTTGACATCGTGCATGTGCTGATTATAACCACTTGCCCCAAAGGCCAGTTCTGTGACACGCTCATCCTCATTTAACACTGATAATGCTATGTTGAGGCCCGTGAGGATGATAAATGCTGAAGTACATACAGTTGCGTATTTGATTTCATGGTCCAAGGGTCTGTGGGTGCGAGTGTTCCACGCCAGTTAACCCTCAGCGGAATTCAAACACACACAAACGAATTCCGAGAAATTCCAGAAGCTGGTGTTCTAACATAAACAACCGAGTACATTTCAGATCGGCAGCTGGATCCTAGCTTCTCTTGAGTTGTAAATATTATTGTTCAGCTGAGATAGTGAGACCTCTGGTCTTTTACAAAATATTATTGCATTCCGAATAATACTTTTTACTGGAAGCTTTTGACGGAGCCTTGCCGTGTGTCTTTTTTTTTACTCTAGTATGTTTTCACAAACACCAAAAGTAGTACACTTTTAAATCACACCATGCAGCACATGGAACATATATACCTACTAACACACACAACTACAAGGCACATAAATACCATTTTTCGAAGATTCTAGTTCCTGCATAGTTTTGCTCTCGCTCGAAGACTCTTGACCCTGTGTGTTTTGGAATGTAGACTTACGATAAGTAAAACTCGCATGTACATACATAGATAGACAGGGAATAAGCAGCTTGAAACTTGAAACACGCTAAGCAGCTTGAAACACGCTAAGCAGGCTTGAAACACGGAGGCTTGCCCTATTAGTGGCAGGGGGGCAGATTCTGCCCACCCCTCAGGTTTTCACAGATATCTCCCTAACTACTGAGAGCAGACCAATCAAATTATCTGACTTTTCCTAGAATTAAATTCCGCATATGGAGCCAAAATTTTGAGTTCCTAACCTTAACAAAGGTGGTTCCAAGGCCCGGTTTTGGAGTTTTTTTTGGCGACATTTAGCGATAATACGGAGATGAGATCTTCACGGCTTCTTCCTAGCTGCCTGAAGTATAAAGGAGTTACATAGGTTTACAGTGATTGAAACAATGCATATTAGTTTATTTTAGTGAGCTATAACACATATTGCACGGAAGAGGCGGTTTCAGGGACATGAAAGGGAGAGGTTTACAGGAAGTTATTTTGTTCTATATTTTGCCTACCTTTTCCGATAACCGTGCACCGCCTATGGATGCAAATATGCTTTATGACTGTTGTGTCCAATGTCACAATAGCGCACCATTTCATTTATTCAAAAAAGAAGAAAAAAAGACAGTTTTATAAGGCATTTATTTTACCCCCAAATTTAGTGACCTGAAAACGCCTATGATTTTTGAATTTTCAAAAGTCACCGTCATATATCAATTCCCAATTCAATCTCCATCGATCCCCATTAGTTACGTTAACATCCGTTGATAAACACGACAGCGGTGTTGGATTACAAATACCTCTTATATTTGTAGTTTTTGCCCCCCCCCCCCTGTTGCCCCCTATCAATCATTTCGGATTTTTTTTTTACAAATGCAGACCGTATTGAAGGGAATCAAACGCCGTTTGATTTTTGAAAATTGGACGGGTAGATCTCGAGATCTCGGGGGGGGGGGGCGGAATCCGCCCTCCCCCTCCCCCTGCCACTAATAGGGGTAGCCAGGAGCCTGCCACTAATAGGGTTAACTTGCCATAAGCAGAAACCGCAAAACAGCATGTATGTGGCAAAGAAACATCCAGCTAGGTTAAGTTAGATTATATTATGCTAGGTTCGGCTAGGTTCGATTAACTCTTCTCCCAGCTGTTCCTTTATTTGCCAGATGAGGTATCTATTCATTGCAAGTCTACATAACAGTACACGCGTTTTGCACCGCTTGCCAGGGAGATACAGATAGTTGCATCTAATGAATGTAATCTAAAATGCGGTATATATTCCCATAGTAAATTTTAGGTTGGAATTCATACAAATATTTGGGAATTTATGGAGAAAATAGTATTCTTCTCAATACCGAGCCGGGAATTACAATGGGCAATGTGCGCCGCTTCACTGTGGGCGGATTGACCGATCTTGCACGTCACGGGTCCAAACATAAATTATCGGGAAATGCTATGAAACCTATACCACTGTGTTCGGAACTCTTCATACCACATTGTCCTGGGCTTTGTTTTTCAATTGGGGTGTTATTCCATGGCGAAAACCTAACTTAAACTTAGACTTTCGGGTCGCGTTGGCCGGACCCGCCCTCCGCACATTTCGGCAGCGTGTCTTTGGAGCAAGAGAACGTGCCAAATTCAAGAAGGAAATGTACATAAATATACACCAAAAGATAGCTCTGAATCTGGGAAACATAATAAAACCAATATTATTGGCAATCACGCAATCGCTCATGCTGTAAATGTACACCAAAGTATTATAGACAAATGTTCAGTACAAAACCATCAAAACAAAATATAAAGAGACGTACCAAAAATGTACCCACGAGTACCCCGACAAACGTCATACCACATGTCTATGAGACTGTGCACTCCATATTCCACCGCTAAATTTTTGCTTCTACTTGCAACTCTTTGCGTGGCAGGTCGATAAGGATCCGTATTTCGAAAACTACCCGTGTGCATATTACGCTCACTACGTGATTAGCCAGAATTGTTTATCAAATTTTTGGTGAGACTTTCCCATTTCCCCTTCCTTTTTTCATGCATGTATATTCTCCCATGGAGAGGACTTTCCTCGTCCTCTTGCAACCTACCATAGGTTCTCAATGTGCGTTCAGTCCAGCAGCCCGCGCCTAATAGGCAGTGAGCGCAATAGCTCGTTTTTCATATTACATAGTGACTTAACCCGCGCGGCGCTGGGGTCTCCATCCGAACGTGCGGCGCTGGGGGGGGGGGGGGGGTAAATTTTACCCCTCCCCTCGTATCTTCCGAACCAATAACCGCAGCGAGATGCGCAAGGCGGGGATCGAAAGCTCTCAGTGAGAAGAATCTAACACATGCCCGAAAATATTAACATAAGGTCACATGTCAGGTCACGGTCAGGTCAAGTGTAAAAATGTAAGTATTTGGGTTTTTGGGCTATACTTTCCATCCAAAGCCTTGTATTGCAACTATTGTCTCACAAAGTGCTCCCAAATGTATAATGCATCTCCCGCATAAGTAAAAGTGAAATTTTAAGCAAAGGTCAAGGTCAAGGTCAGGTCACAAAAGGTCACAGGTCTACGAAAGCCATGCGACACATGTTGTATGGGTTGTTTTACACGTATAATTCGATAGAAGCAGCCATTTTCACAGCTTGACACCATATAATCGCCCTTAGGTCAAGGTCAGGTCACAACAAGGTCAAAATTTGAAATTGATTAATCTAAATAAACATTGCATGTTTCTAGACTAGTTTTGTCTTCGAAATACAGTGGTGGCATTTATTTGTCTGTATCTGGTCAGTAAAAGCCAAAAAACGCAATTAAAAAAATGACGTCATGAGTTACTTATTCTTAGAGAGCCATAAGTCAGTCAAAAATAAAGAAATTGCTTTGAAATTTGGTTTGAACATCGTTCATACTCGGTTCTCTAATATTTCTACCGGTTTTTTGAAAATCTTCAAACAAAAAACTTTTGTGGAAATTCTTCCCCCAAAATCAGTTTTTTGCATTTTTGGGGGTCAAAAACCCAAATTTTTTAACATCTGAGATAGCCATGTTAAAGACAATGTTATTTGCTTTCTTTTGACGCCTTTATTTGCGATTTGCATGAACACGCTATTTTCTACGATTTTTCAAACATTTAACGTTTTTTCACCAAAAATGACATGACATGACGTCACTTAAACGTCATTATCTCTTCAAAATTTTCACGAATTTCAAAAAAAATTCTAACACAAGATGTAGAATTGATGTACCATATGGTACCGAAAGTTTCATTTCGATATCTGTCATAGTTTTTAAGTTATGGAGAAAATCTGGGAGGGGGGTAAAATTTACCCCCGCAGCGCCGCGCGGGTTAAGGACTGATGTACAGTGCGTTTTTGTATAAATCGTGTTTATATAGCCTTTGCTCATGGTAAAGTAGATAAATTCGAAAATTACAAAGAGAGATATATTAATTAATATTTCACCATTGCGGCCTCATCAGAGTGCGTTCACAGTGCGTTTTACTCCATTTACATGAAATAAGCAACAATTATCCTCTACCCGATCTAACGGGAAGTACAGTTAAAGTCATTTTGCCCGAGCGCCGCTGCGTTGGGCGCAGCGCACAAGCTGAACACGCTGGTATGCGATTTGGAGATTATATGGAGATTTTAGCTCCCCTTTATATACTGTTCCAATAAGGCAACCTGGCTTTTAGAATGTAAAAAAGTACAGTTTTTATTTCTATAATTTTGATGCGTTTCCAAATAAATTCGGGTCGGGCCCGGCCCGAGCCGGTGATATAAATAAGGTGACCCGGGAAGCAGGCCAGGTCACGATCCACCAGTCGCGCGCGAGTAGGATAAAAAGATGTGCGTTAGCAGTCGCGATATTGCTGAGTTAGGCTTTAGTTGTCGGTGTCTCGAACCTTTCAGTGACGAATTTACTGGAGTACCTGGATATACAATTTAGCAAGGATCTAGGTTCTTCTTCGGCGCTAAATTATAGCGTAAGGTTTCTCATCTTCAAAATTAAGAAGAAGTGGGAGGCCGCATGTCGAAGTAAGCTTAAATTTCTAAGCACTATCAGCGAGTGGCTGAACGTCGATTTCTGATTGTCCTTGCCCATGTGCCAGGCTACCCACCGCGAAAGATCAACCCACCGGCACGCCAACAACAGAGTTCCCAAGTTAGTATGATAGGTACTCGCACACTAGCCTGGAATGTAAGCCGTCCGCAATTAGTATTGGATGAAGCAGTTGGATTTAGCATACGCTTACGCTTGATTTGAGTCGTGACCATTCATTTGGGGTTATTGCACCTCTATTTTCCTTTCTTATCTCGCTTGATATAACATATTTGAAATCAGCGCACCAAAAAGGGCCTACATACGCATTTGCATTGTTTTACAGGCTGCCAAAGGCAGCTTTCGGGCCGTGTCGCGCTAGAAGGGTCAATCCGCCCACTGTGCGCTTGTTGAAATATACATTTTCACGTTTTACTTTATCTCTCTCCCAGCGAGTGGTTCAAAGCATATAAAGGAACGTTTGAATGATATATATAAGTGCGTGCGTGCGTGCGTGCGTTATGTACTGTTTGCAAATATTTCGAAATAAGTACCTTGTTAAGCGTTTTTAACGATACAGGGCTGACAAAGCCAGATAAAGCTCTGTAGAAAGTTTCCAGCGATAAACCTCAGCTACATGTAATTACATTTTGTCAATGTATAGTTTTTTTTTGTACAGTGTTCTTCGAGAAATACACAGTACAAATACAGTATGATTATATTAATAGGTGGGATAAAGTATATAAAAACATTGATATCACTCAATGCCATAGCTCTGAGTGCCTTAGTGTAGACATGTAGTACCTAGCCTTAAATTGAGCAGATATGCTTGAAAAGTGATCGGCTTAATACTTTTTTAAGATTGCAGGAACAACCTTTTGTAGGCATATCATCTCATTAACCCTATTTGTAACAGGGGGGGGGGGATTCCGCCCCCATGTTTTTCGTAGATATCTTCAGAACAGCTGGAAGCAGGTCCATGCAATTTTGGAACTTTTCCCAAAATCGATTTTCACATTCGATGTCAAAATTTTGAGTTCTTATCCTGAACTTAAGCGGTTCCAGGGCACGTTTTTTGGAGGATTCAGCGGCGACATTTGGCGATAATACGGAAATGCGATCTTCTTGGTTTCTTCCTAACTGCCTCAAGTATAAAGGAGTTACATCGGTTTACGGTGAATGAAGCAAGTGCAAGTTAGTTGATGCTAATGAAATATCATAAAAATGTCATGGCAGAGGCGGTTCAGGGGTTTGAAAAGGGGAGGTTTCTAGGAAGTATTCAATGCTTGGCGGGGAGCCAATAGAGCAATGTAAGGGGCATTTATAGCTATCAAGATGTAAAAGATAGATTCTCCTTCCATTATTTGCATAATTTATTACATATAGAGTTGCAGGGACGTGTTCAGGCACATGCAAAGGGGGTGACTGGCATGGTGATGACGATATTCCATCGATTACGACGCAATAGACGGTTATTTTATAATGATATATGCATATATGAGGACAGGCGAGGGAATGGTATTTTTTTGCAAAGGTGCGCTCAGGAATGGAAGAAAGGGGGTCATATACATAACATACTGCAGTTTTCGGATAAAACATGCACCACAGAGTACTCTACGAACGATTACAAGATAATACGCGAGTCCAGGAAGGGTAAAAAGGGGGTAAGCAATGATAATTGAAGTTGTAAGTGAAATAGTCACTGTTGATTAGTTAGTATCATAATAGCGGATAATATACCTATCAAAAGGTCTTGCGCCTCCCCAGTTTTGATCCTGGATACGCCTATGATTAAATACAACATGCAAAAGGGAACTATCTACAATCAGTAACGTATTTATAGTGCTGGGTAGCAAATTGCCTGCGGTTAATATTTGTTCCTATTTTACCTCTCTTTTTCACTAACTTGGTACCGCCTATGGCAAAAAAATATGTTTTATAACTGTTTTTTTTTCTAATGTCACAATAGCACACGATTTCATTGATAAAAACAGAAAAAAAAATTTATTACGGATTTACTTCATCCCCATATTGAGTACACGATATTGATGCACACGCCTATGATTTTTGAATTTTCAAAAGCCACCGTCATATATCAATTTCCAATACAATCTCTATCGATCCCCATCGGTTGCGTTAAAATCGGTTGATAAACATGTGTTTATCAACCGATTGGCTGGCTTGGATCAAGCCGATGGCTGTGTTGGATCACAAATACCTCCAAAATTTGTAGTTTTTGCCCCCCTGTCAAACATTTCAGATTTGTTTGATTTTTTTAGAAATGTAGATCGTGTTGAGGGGAATCAAACACCGTTTTATTTGTGAAAATCGGACGGGTAGATTTTGAGATCTCCTGGTGGGGGGGCGGAATCCGCCCCCCCCCTGTTACAAACAGGGGTAGCCAGGAGCCTGTTACAAATAGGGTTAAGAGCCAACATTTCAGTCATGCGCCACTGCTGGCGACACAAGTCAGAGGACTTTACCAGTAGCGGTGTTTATTTGCCAAATTATCCAACACAATTGTCAGGGACATTTAGTGAAAGCACAGGGTTCGGACATCTCGGACACGGCATTGAAGTAATTACTTGCCACAATTCTTCTTCCAAACAAAGGTCAGCGCAAACATTAATTGCCGTGATGCTTATATTAAATTGTTAGAATGTGAATAATGTCTGTAAGAAACAGTTTTCCGTACCATCCGAAATCGGGTCCAAATTGTTTGTTGCCGTTCCTATGATAAACATGAACTAAAATGCGTAAATGTACGCCATATAAATCGATGCAAGAATTTCAGGGTCATGTGCCACTCGGCACTTCTCGTTAAAATAATATTGCATTTACAGCTACACGATGATACAACAATACTCAACGAGAGCCACGCGTGTAGCGAGCTTGCCATGTCACCTGGTCACTTGGTGCAGTGGACAGCCGCCCTACCTGATGTGAGCGCGCCTGCTGTGCCTGCTGTGCCTGCTGTGTCTGACGTGGCCGGGACAGTCGTGTCGCGCACTGGCCAGCCGTCGTACCTCTCCCGTGCTGTGCGGCACAGGCGCGACACTCGCGGAGAGCGCGGGCCGGAGTGCGGGGGTGCCCGTCCGCCGGTGGCACCGCCCCTCGACCCGTCCCATTGGCTGACGCGTCACCTTCGTCAGCAGCCGCCGCCGCCGCCGCGGATCCCGTTCCGCGCACACCCAGGCACTGGGACCAGCCGACCCCGGCGACTCGACACGGCCGCACAAGCCATCCCCGCCGCAAACTGCAGCTCCACGGACGGTAAATAGCGGCGGCCCGGGTCTCAGAGATTCGCTCGATCGCAGAAGGGGCACGGACAGTCGGCCAGGGCCGCGGTTAGCACGAGATCAGTGACGACTGCAGGTGCCGCAGCCGAAACTAACCTGTCTGGTGCTGCAGCCGTGTGTCAGCGATGCAGTCTCCGTCCGATTAGGGGAGCCCACAGACAGACTGGCCAACACTTTTAACTCGGCGACCGGTGAGAATCGGTCGGAATGGGATTTGGTAAGGGAAATTACAATCGGTTTCCAGGTAGAATGACCCTATTTCGTAAATTGTAATGGCTTTGTCGTGCCGATTGTCATGCAATTCCGTGCCGATTCAACACTGAATGTGTGTTGCTCTTCTGATGCTCACCTAAGAATTACCTATACCTATACATCATTGCGTGTTTTCGAAGTCTGGTGACGCATTGCGTGCCTAAAGCTTGTGTGACAAATGATAACGATGATAAATGTACATACTTCTTTCAGGAATAACGCTGTATATTTTCTTCGTTAGACTGTAACATTCATATCTTCTATGCATAAATTTATCAAATATGTTTTGAAAATAAAGACCCGTCGGTTTTACTCACCTATTTCATAGAAGCAAGACACTTATTTCTATGGAATGAAAGGAATTGAGTGAATTAGGTATTTGGAATGCATTTTTATCTCCCGATGCCAAGTGCAACTTTTAACTACCTACAAGTCATTTTATTTAGTGTCACCAAACCGCATGAAGGTCACGCTATCAATTCATACCAATGTGCATGCATTTCACACGAGAGGGAGAGAGGGAGAGAGGGAGAGAGGGAGAGAGGGAGAGAGGGAGAGAGGGAGAGTGGGAGAGTGGGAGAGTGGGAGAGTGGGAGAGAGGGAGAGAGGGAGAGAGGGAGAGAGGGAGAGAGGGAGAGAGGGAGAGAGGGAGAGAGGGAGAGAGGGAGAGAGGGAGAGAGGGAGAGAGAGAGAGAGAGAGAGGCTAGTGAACAGCGATATACTTGTATTGTATTGTAATTCCAGCACAGTTACATCGCACTTCGGTGTGCCCGGTTATATTACCGTCAAAGTGACTCATTTCTTCATTTCGGGTCGCTTTCTATGACGATATTCAAATTTAGAAGCAGTTTCGAATAAGGCAGACATTTGAACATTTTCCGGGAAGTAGAGCAAACTTGCTGATGTAAAAGTATGTGCTGTGAAGCAGGGCTGGCCTGCTGCTGAAGCTGGCCAAGCATCAGCAGACGGCTGTCTGACCTCTGTCGGCGATTCGACGATCAATGCCATCAGCTGTCACATTTCTCGAAACATTGCGAGAACTTTGTCTCCCAGCAGCAGACTTTGAACGTATTGAAATATAGGAGATGTCAGTTTTCTCCCACGAACAGTACGTAAGGCTGGGGGATTCAGTGGGCAAAAGTCACAGAACATTAGTGGTGCCCGTGATTTCTATAATGTACTGTCAAGCGGTACATTAACCGTCAACCGTCACCGTGTAACCGTCAAGCGGAGGTCCGGAACGTTTCATGATGCATACCTCTTTTCCGGCTACACCTCCAGGCACGATCCTACCATTGCAAGTATTATATATAGATCCCGGATCTGGGGTTACAATTTTCAGTTTTGTTTCCATATAACGCATACTTTGATTTCGTGATCAGTCCCATCTGATATTTCTGAGATGCTGCAAACGAAACTTCTAACTCCCTCCGCCTGGCGTCCAGCGACAGTGCAGCACTGATGCGTCGTGAAAGTAGCATAAGAAGCATTTGGCATTATAGTAACCAAGAACCTGAAGGAGCATGGGTATGATGCAGGTGTATCGTTTATTATCATTTAACCCTTTTTGTAACAGGGGGGCGGATTCCGCCCCCCTCCCCTCATGTTTTTCGCAGATATCTTCAGAACGGCTGGGAGCAGGCCCATGAAATTTTGGGACTTTTCATAGAATTGAATACCGCATTTGAAGTCAAAATTTTGAGTTCTTAACCTGAACAGAGGCGGTTCTAGGGTACAGTTTTGGGTGGGCTCGGAGGCGATATTTGGCGATAATACGGAAATGCGATCTTCACGGCTTCTTCGTAACTGCCTCAAGTATGAAGGAGTTACATCGGTTCACGGTGATTGAAACAAGTGCAAATTAGTTGATGTTAATGAAATATCATTAAAATTTCATGGCAGAGGCGGTTTCAGGGGCTTGAAAAGGGGGGATTTCCAGGAAGTATTCAATGCTTGGCGGGAAGCAAATAGAGCAATGTAAGGGGCATTTATAGTTATCAAGATGTAAAAGATAGCTTCTGCTTCCATTATTTGCATAATTTATTACATATAGAGTTTCAGGGGCGTGTTCAGGCACATGGAAAGGGGGGTGACTGGCTTGGTGATGACGATATGCCAGCGATAACGGCGCAATAGACGGTTAGCTTATAATTATATATACACATATGAGGCCAGGAAAGGGAATAAAGTCATTTTTTGCAGAGGCGCGCTCAGGAATGGAAGAAAGGGGGTCATATTTTTGCAAGGAAACTAAGAGGCATGGGCGTACAATGACATAACATACTGTAGTTTTCGGATGAAACACGCACCACAGGCTACTCTACGAACGATTATAAGATAATAGGCGAGCCCAGGTAGGGTAAAAGGGGGGTAAGCAATGTTAATTGAAGTTGTAAGTGAAATAGTCACTGTTGACTAGTTAGTATCATAATAGCGGATAATATACTTATCAAAGGTATTGAGCCGCCCCAGTTTGGATCCTAGATACGCCTATTATGAAGTACAACATGCAAAAAGGAACTATCTACGATCAGTAACATATTTATAGTGCTGGGTAGCAACTTGTCTGCGGTTAATATTTTTTCCCAATTTTACCCCCCTTTTTCACTAACCTGGTACCGCCTATGGCAAAAACAATATGATTTTTTAACTGTTTTGCCTTATGTCACAATCACATACCATTTCATGTCTTAAAAAAACATCAAAAAATGGATTTATTACGCAATTACTTCACCCCCATATTGAGTGACCTGCACACGCCTATGATTTTTGAATTTTCAAACGCCACTGGCATATATCAATTTCCAATTCAATCTCTATCGATTCGTATTAATTGTATTAAAATCGGTCGATAAACATGACAGCTATGTTGGATCAAAAATACCACTAAAATTTGTGTTTTTTCCCCCCTGTTGCCCCCTATCAAAAATGTATATTTTTTATTATTTAGAAATGTAGATCGTGTTGAGGGGAACCAAACGCCGTTTCATTTGTGAAAATCGGACGGGTAGATCTCGAGATCTCCGGGGGGGGGGGGTCGGAATCCGCCCCCTCCCCCCCCTGTTACAAATAGGGGTAGCCAGGAGCCTGTTACAAATAGGGTTAAAATGTGAAGTTTGCTACCATAGCTAAGATAATGTCAAGA
>JAXIVJ010006609.1:30000-65816 GCA_036785665.1 Chirona hameri
ATATTAGGAGCGCGACATATTAGGAGCGCGACATATTAGGAGCGCGACATATTAGGAGCGCGACATATTAGGAGCGCGACATATTAGGAGCGCGACATATTAGGGGCGCGACATATTAGGAGCGCGACATATTAGGAGCGCGACATATTAGGAGCGCGACATATTAGGAGCGCGACATATTAGGAGCGCGACATATTAGGAGCGCGACATATTAGGAGCGCGACATATTAGGAGCGCGACATATTAGGAGCGCGACATATTAGGAGCGCGACATATTAGGAGCGCGACATATTAGGAGCGCGACATATTAGGAGCGCGACATATTAGGAGCGCGACATATTAGGAGCGCGACATATTAGGAGCGCGACATATTAGGAGCGCGACATATTAGGAGCGCGACATATTAGGAGCGCGCCATATTAGGAGCGCGACATATTAGGAGCGCGCCATATTAGGAGCGCGACATATTAGGAGCGCGACATATTAGGAGCGCGACATATTAGGAGCGCGACATATTAGGAGCGCGACATATTAGGAGCGCGACATATTAGGAGCGCGACATATTAGGAGCGCGACATATTAGGAGCGCGACATATTAGGAGCGCGACATATTAGGAGCGCGACATATTAGGAGCGCGACATATTAGGAGCGCGACATATTAGGAGCGCGACATATTAGGAGCGCGACATATTAGGAGCGCGACATATTAGGAGCGCGACATATTAGGAGCGCGACATATTAGAAGCGCGACATATTAGGAGCGCGACATATTAGGAGCGCGACATATTAGGAGCGCGACATATTAGGAGCGCGCTTTTGTTTAAATTTGTCAACGTTGAAAAGTGACAATAACTTAGATCGTTTCTACGAAATTCCAAATGTATGGGCGACCAAAGTGAAGAGTAATTTACAATTGATTGATGAAATGATGTTGAAGCTCAATTGGACCAATGTTAGCAAATAATAAAGTGCTGTCAACATTTTTGCGTTGTTATTTTCAAATGCTACAAACGAACTGCATGCATCAGGAATGGGGTACGTCGACAAATATATTGTTTCTAGTTTCTACGAAATACTAAGGATAAGGACGACCAACGTAAAGAGCAATTTTCAAACACTTTTTATGAATTAAAAACAAAATGATGTTTGAGCTAATCCAAATCCACAGTAGCGTTAGACAAGTCACATTTTAGAGTTATTGAGGAATGATATTCAAATATAAATTAATAATGAGCAGGAAAAGCATTTAAGTACCCACAAATGTGCCAATTAGGTACTTCCCGATACCATTGTTTTCAGCGTGGAACGCTTAAGCGTTTTCAAATTGAAATAACTTCGGTTGGATATATTTAAATTCTTAATGTGAATGGATTCACATATAAGTTTGTCTTCTCTCCCAATGTCAAGTGCTAACTCTATTGTTGTGAAAAAAAGTAATTATTTCCCTTTAAATAATTGCATTCTTTTTGTGACATTATGCGGATCATGTCACAAAAATCATGTCACAAAAAAAAATCAATGGCAAAAACGCCATTCGATTCTTCATGACAATATCTCTCTTTTTGGACCCCAAAATGTTTGTTTTGTTTAAAAATGGGGCCAGGGGGCAAACAAATCCGAAAATTGTATGTGTTTTTTGAAAGGTCATTGCGGCCATGTGGCTCGACCGATTTTCATGCTCCAAACGTTTTTTTTAGCTTCAAATGTACTGGTATGTAATATATCAAAAGTTAAAAACAAAATAAAAAATCATAGGCATATTCAGGGAATGTAAAATGGGGGGATTTTCTGGGGAAAAAATATGTGCTGTGCGTGATTGTTTGGGACAACATGAACGTCACATGTGGGCATTATATGCTGTAATTGGTTAAATTTGATATATTGCACATAGGCGGATCCAGGAAAAACATGGGGGGGGGGGCTCCATGCGCGTAACGCTTTTATCATCTTACTAATTTGTAGTTGGACCTAATTTGAGAGTGGGTACCGCCTCCCATTTTTTTTATCTTGAGTGCGCCTCTGCCCCAAAAATATGTACAATCCCAGTATATATAATGCATATTGAATTGAAATTGTTTATGACGCATTTATTGCACTGCAAACCACGAAGGAAGTATGCGACGCAAAACCGCATTCGTAACACCCTTCCCAAAACAGAAGCTTGGAACCGTCTCTGCTGGACCGATTTTTCCACATTTTTATACAAAACACGCCATTCAATTTTGGGAAAAGTCACACAGTTTCAGGACACTAGGTTTAACGGTTTAGAAGCGGCAAGTAAACAACCACCGGGGTCAGAATCTGCCCCCCCCCCCCCACAGGGAATAGGGTTAAGAACACTGAGAACATTGATTGGTCACATTTAGATATCACCCAATATCCGTTAGGCTTGTGCAGTTGCTCTGTACATACATATCACCAGGTAAGGGATATCAATAGTTATGCTGCATAATAGGGCCTATTGGTATATTCGTCCCGAAACAAACCCACATTCGTCAACATCGAAAACAGCCGTATCACTTCCCTGGCGGTCACGTCTCAGAACTCAGTGGTGTCGCCAACCTCCGCCCCCGCCCCCCCCCCCCCTTCCCCTGTTTTTGTTTTTGTCCTGCATGTTCTTGCTCTCCTTCTGGAAATCCTAGCAAAACAAAACATAGCCAAGATTATCCCCTGCATAAGTAAAAGCGAGAAGCGCTGTGCGGAAGAAAAAAAAACACTTGTGTTGTGCGACATCATCATCATCATATATTTTGTGTTTTGTAGCTCGCGAGTCAACTTGTTCATTCGACCAACAAAACAAAAGGATTGGCGCAAAAGCATAGCTTAAATTAGGGCACCTATTCTGAACACGAAAGCAAGGTCACACTCACATAGGTCTCACTCACACTCACACATCATAGATTATGTACATAGTATTACATAGCGTGGCATGCCTGACATAACATAAATTGCCACATGGTACCGATACCAAAGATGAAAATGATTACTGCTCAAATCGACCTGTTTTGAACAAGAAATGTTTGAAACTCTTTAGCAACCTTGCATCCCTCAGTAATGGTTAAGCCTTTGCCGTGTAGCAATGTGTCTAGTTGAATGGATGTTGGAAGGGATGAGAAGTCGCTCTGTAAAATGTGTGTTATGTTGCTGATCATGCGTGTTCTATGTTGCGTTTCGTATTTTCTGATGAGTGTCCGCATCTGCACTGTGGGCTGAGAGTTTGTATAATTTGGTACTGGTGGGCGTGGAGACATGATATACCTAACCTTAATTTGGTGTGGAAGCGGTTGCCCCTTACTGTGCCTAATCCGTAATAGCGAGGTGGCTTTGCTACGCTCAAGTGTTCTTTAA
The DNA here is from genome assembly GCA_036785665.1 of Chirona hameri. NCBI lineage: Eukaryota > Metazoa > Arthropoda > Thecostraca > Balanomorpha > Balanidae > Chirona > Chirona hameri. The sequence goes on from JAXIVJ010006609.1 coordinate 33,350, forward strand.
GGGCTGCCTTGAAAGTTTTAATTGACACTATTAAATGGAAAGCCTCTGGAAGTCTATTCCATAGTCTTGTAGTGTCGGGGATAAACGGTTTTTTAAATGACGACGTCCGATTGGATGGTAGGGTTTGCGAATGTGCCAGATTCCTGTTGCCTGGTTTCGGGAATGATTGCTGTTATATACTCAGGAATAGATGCTTGTTCGTAGTTTAATTTTCTGTCAAAGGTGAGTTTATGTTTTATTCGCCTTGTCTTGAGTGAGTCCCATCCAAGATCACGTCTGAGCGCCTCAGATGACGTTCAGAATTCAGCTCCTGTTACCAGTCTGGCTATTCTATTCTGAAGTCACTCAAGCCTTATTTCGTCCGTAACCGTCAAATGTCCATCGTATATGGCGTCACAGTAGTCAAAGTACGGCAGTATGTAAATATGATATATTTGATTTAGTATGTTTCGTGGGATGATGTGTGCTATTTTATACAGTGGACTGAGTGCCTTGTTAACCTTTCTCATAGTTGTTTTTACATGGGCCTGAAATCGCATGTCTTTGGAAATGGTGAGCCCTAAGTGCTTGTGCCCTTCAACTAATGGTATGTTATGTCCTGAGAGTGCCAGTCTGGGATGCTTATATGTTTTTATATTACTGAATGTTTGTTGTATTGTTTTTATCGGGTTAAACGTTATTGCCATTGTCTGGCATACGCTTCAATAGCGTTGATATCTCCTTGTAGAGAAGTTTGTACTAAGTGAATTTTTGGTCTGTATGTGTGGCAAAAAGAGTCGTGTCGTCAGCGTAAAGGAGAATGTCGTTGGTTGTGTCTTCCGCTAGTCCATTTAAGTACATCAATGCCAGGAGGGGACCAAGAACGGATCCCTGTGGTACTCCGGCGTTAGTGGTCTGTATCGTCGAAAGGGTATTTCCGATAGTTACTTTGTGTCGTCTGTCACTTAAATAAGACGTCAGCCATGTGAGTAGTCGTCCTGCTATGTAAAATTCGTGTTCACATTTTGCTAGGAGTCCAGTGTGCCAGATTTTGTCAAAGTATTTAGAAATGTCTAGATAGATGGCTGTGAAATTAAGTCCGTCATTCAAAGCTTGGTAGATACTGTGCGTCAGGATTGTCAGTTGGAGCTGAGTACTGTGCTTCGGTCGGTATCCACTTTGTGTTTCGGATAGTAACTGATTTTCTGTGATGTGTGAATAGATACGGTTAAAAAAAAATCTAGGATTTTTTAAATGCAAGGTAGTAAACTAATTGGGAAATAGTTGTTCGGGTCGCTCGATGAGTCATTGTGTTTAAAGACTGGGTAAACTATTGCTTCTTTCCAAGTGGTTGGGAATTTACCACATGATAATGATTTATTGAATAGCTGCGTTAATGGGTCTCCTATCAATATTCCCGTTAGTTTTAGGATTTTGTTCGGTAGCATATCTGGCCCGCACGACTTGTGTGTGTCCAGCTTACTAAGGATTGATAAGGTTTCTCGCTCAGTCACTGCGATTTTGGATATCACAACAATTTTAAAGCGGATCTATGATTTCAGTGGTCCTAGGTTTTAAGTTTAAAAAACGGATCCCGGGATGTTTTTTCCTATGAACACAAATGTCGATTGAAGTGACTTAATTTCAGCCAATGTCTCATTCCTTGCATTTTAATTAAATATACTTTCAACAGTTCTCCTCGACGAAGAGGTCACGCCTGAATATATGTAAATATTAGGTACGTGTAGTACGGTTCTTCAATATCACCTAAAACCTCTTTTGCCGGTATACATAACGCCCAAATAAAGGATACAAGGGAAACAGTTGCTCACTGTACAAAATGAGCAGCTTCCAGGCGCAGCATACTATATGAAAAGACCACAAACTGTGCCGAATCTCCCGGGTGAGGAGACCAAGCGCTTTTGTCCAAAGTGCGCGTAGGCTGTGCCGCAAAACACGACTGTACTGCGGGACAGTCGTATACTTTCGTCTTATGTGGTGGTGATTCGGGCGTCAGGGCGCTACAACTGTTCAGGTTTTATGGCGCCCATTATGAACTCAGAATGAAGGTATACTACGCAACATATGCCTTAGTGTATGCCAGGGCTCCGCCACAGGTTTGAAGTTGGGGGGGGGGGGGTTCATGCCACTGCAAATCTTTTTACCCTTTCCTAGAGGGTAAACTCGCCAAATCAGGTAACAGGGCCCACAGACGTTTTTCACCACCCACCTGGTGGTAAACTCTTTTCATTTACTCTCGCCCAGAGGGTATTTTTTTCGAGATTACCATCTGCGAACGGATAAACCCTTAACGTTACCCTTTGTGAGAGAGTAAACCCCCTCACAAAGGGTAACGTTAAGGGTTTATCCGTTTGCAGAGGGTAGTCTCTAAAAAATACCCTCTGGGCGAGAGTAAATGAAAAGAGTTTACCACCCGGTGGGTGGTGAAAAAGTCTGTGTGCCGTGCTACCAGGCTGTGGCGGGTTTACTCTCTAGGAAAGGGTAAAAAAGTGTTCAGTGGGCTCAATGAGATATAGGGCTGAGTATATGGGATATAGTGGGAACCGGGCTCTTCGCCTGACCGGGCCCCTGATACAACACGCCTTTGCCAACACCGGACTCCTGCCTCGATAGGGCCTGACCAAGACCGGCCCGACCGGGCCCCTGATACAACACGCCTTTGCCAGCACCGGACTCCTGCCTCGATAGGGCCTGACCAAGACCGGCCCCTATCAGGAACCGGTCTTGGTGCTATCAAGAGTTTACAAAGGCTGGGCCCTCGTCCTGACCGGGCCCCATATCACGTCTTTGCCAGCACCGGGCCCCCTGCCTCGATCATGTCTGACCAAGACCCTTTTCATCAGCTGACCCTTTTGACCCCCCCCCCCCCATGTGTGCGCCACTGCCAACTTGCCTCGGGATACTCCCACTGCTTGCTGTGTCGTTGGTACCTAGAGACAGGGGCGTCGCTACCGGGGGCTGCCCGCCCCCCCCCCCCCCCCTTCCCCCTCCGAGGATCGCTCCAGCCGGAGTCCGCCTCCCCCTCCCCCCCAGGTTTGCAGGATTTTAGCATTATCCCAATGGGCTGGCCCCCAAACCCATTGGCTGCCCCCCCCCCCCCCACACTCAAAATTTTGTGGCGACGCCACTGCCTAGAGAGGTGACTTGTTGACTAAGTTAGCGTACTTTCCGCTTCTAAAAAAGCTGAGCGACTTCTACATGCGCATTACTGCTAAGTTGCAGGGGCATGGCTGTTAACTAACCACAGTACACACAGGTACGTAGACAGGAGTTCGTCCAGGGGGGGGGGGGGGGCGCCTCGAAAGGGTCCCCTTCCCGAGCGTTGAAAGGGCCTCTTCCCAAGCGTTGAAAGGGCCAAACAAAACAGATGAAAAGGCACGTTACAAAGATGGAGAATGCAGTATGGCAGGTATGGCATGGGCCATACCAACTTTTAGGAGCTGGTGTTAGTAAACTGAGGGGTCTTCCATTTTAACTTTGGAACCAGCGACACCAGTTTGGAATCAGCTATATTCGAATATTTGTGTTAGGCCCAAGCCCCGGAACCCTTAAAGGAATTGCACCGCGGAGCGGCGCGAACATTTATAATATTATGCCCTGGATATGCATTTTTCCTCTATGACCTCCAAAAATGTTGTTTTTTCGTTTAAAGGGAATAGTTCACCTTTAACATGGGGTTTTGGACTGAGATAGCAGATTTGTAGAGCAGATCTAAAAATGGTTTGTGGTGAAAGAATTACCTCTCTACGTTAAGTAATTTCGACACAGGACTAGTGGGCCCGATTTCAATCCCGCTGTTCCGGGCCACGATCAGGGAATGAACGCTTGCCGCCGCGCCGCCGGAGGCAGGTACACTCTCTGGCACGTAGTCTCTGGTCACGACGCCTCGTTAAAATTCGCTCAGCCGCCCGGGCGGCGCGGCGGCCCCTTGTCAGAGACTGTACTTGGCGTCAGGCGGAGCGGGGCGGAGCCAGAACGCCAGCTGCTATCGTACGATTTCTCGTGAAATAGAAAGAGAAACTTACTTCTTTCTCCACATATATCCATCAGTTGTCCAAACCAAAGTCATATTCATAGTTTTGAGCTCAAGATGCACCTAATGGTTGAACTTCAAGACAACTTTCAAGGTGACCTATTCCCTTTAAAGGAAATAGTTCACCTTGTAAATTTTTTACCAAACACGATTTGATTATACTTTTTAATACAATTTATTTCTATGTTGTCAAAAAATGACCTTATATCGCGCCGATTCAGGACATAAGGTCGTAAATTTGCATTGTTTATCAAAACTATATGCATACTCTCTGAGTCAGAGTCCTGACGTCACGCGAATGTAAAAAAAATGGTTCAGCCAATCAGATTCGAAAGCAGTCGCGTAAGGATAGACTCGCATTGGAGATGTGCCAACCGGCGGCCGGCGGTTCGCTTGGTAGCACCAGCTGCAAGCTGATTGGCTGATGGTATAGCCTCTGCCCGGGCTAGAACCAGTACAACATTATTTCGCCAGCACCGTATTCCTTCGCCAAAAAATCAAATATATTCGGCTGGAAAATCTTTTCAGTCAAGAAAACTTGCAGGTAGGGGTCTCCCAACACGGACTACAAAACTGCTATCTCAGTTTAAAACTAATGTTGAAGGTGAACTATTTCCTTAAAGAGTGCGGTAAAAAAGTGATAAAGCGAACTGTTTTTCCCAATTATATAGGAAAGTAGCAACATATAAACAAAACATAAATGCGCCGCGAAACGGTGCGAAGTTATCATTTTGTTTTAACCTGTATACAATTGAATGTGTGTTGCGATTGCGCCGCGGAGCGGCGCGCAAATTTTGGTTGTATTCCCTGGATAACTATATTCTTACTGTTGAAGGTGGTTGAGGTGTGTACTGTTTGAGGTGCTTGAAATTTGAGGGCAGTGTCATGTGCTCAAAGTTGGTGTGTGTGTGTGTGTGGGGGGGGGGGGGGCAAAAGACACTCTGCCCCCCCCCCGGTGGCGGAGCACATGAGTGTATGGGTAGCTACATTCTGATCTCGCCGCAACCGGCAACAGATTAGTATTACTGGAGTATCCCTATCGATGTTTGGACCTCACACCCTCGTGTGACTGTGTGGAGACTGGAGAGCGCGGTGCTTCACATCTCACCTGGCCTGGCACGATGGTTTCAAGTCACGCCAGCACTCACTGTTTGCCCCTGGCTGGGATACCCTCGTGTGACTGTGTGGAGACTGGAGAGCGCGGTGCTTCACATCTCACCTGGCCTGGCACGATGGTTTCAAGTCACGCCAGCACTCACTGTTTGCCCCTGGCTGGGATGACCTGGAGCAGGGGGCAGCAGCTGTGATCATGATTAGGTGACGTGAGTTTGCCAGACCTGGATCGCCTGTGAACCATGTCCAGATGTGTAAATTTGATCTTGTTTCGCTAAAGCAAGTCGTTACCATAATTGTGATACACAAGATATATAGGTTACCCGGGGCATTTGGGTGAAGCAGTGCCCAGATTCCCAGCATGTCATATTTATCAGACATGGCTGCGAGGTCGCTGATCAGACATGCGAGATCGCTGCGAGATCGCTGCGAGATCGCTGATTGCTCTATGCATAACAGGGAAAACCAATGCAAATAACTGGACTAAAATACCGTAACGAAAAAGACTATTGTACGGTGTACACCGTTAGCGCGTATGAGCGTAATGCCCTAATTACTGTGAGAAACGAAAAGAGTGAAACATTGTAAAAACGCAGACTTAATTTAAAAAATAAATACTTACTTGGTATTGTTTAAATTTTGGATAAACCCATGTCACATGACTTACAACATCGTGGTTGAAAGACGTATACTGTGTGTAGTTGTATTTTATTCATATAAACGGGCTGATAAAAAAAATCCATGGAAATCATTCACATCTCAATCGAATAACATCTCATCTGGGTGTCTCGTTACTTCTGGCTTTTAACATAATTCATATTAGTAATTCCCATGAATATATGTGCGTATAGTGGTGGTTTCAAAAACCGTGTTATCGAGATAAATAGGTTGTAGGTGGCATTGCCAGTCTGCAGTTCTATTTTCTACGGATTGTTGCAGCGGAAGACTGTACTGAACATGTCCGACACCAATTTGGTCGAAAACGGCGTCGGCTTTTAACACCTCATCCAGACATCCTGGGACAGTAGAGCGCGCGAGGTCAGAATATCAACACCCGCTGATTAAACCGAAACAGGCCCATCAAAACAGCGGGAGTTCGTCCGCACCACAGGTGTATTTCTATTTGATGCTGTCGTAAAGCCGCCGGAACATGGGTCGCCGTCGCACGGCGCTGGCGAGGGAGGCGCCACTGGCGGCGGAGGGGCGAACTACTTCTCATGTCAGCTGGCTGGAGTGCCATCTGTTCACCGTCCAGAAATCACTGTCCGCTCATCGCTGTTTACTGTTCACTGTTCACTGTTAAGTGATCACTGTTCAGTGTTCACGGTTAAGTGTTCACTGTTAAGTGTGCACTGTTCAGTGTTCACGGTTCAGTGATCACGGTTCAGTGATCAATGATCAGTTCACCGATCGCCATTCGCCTATCACTAAGAGAGCACTCGGAATAAATGGACAGTTCGCTTGGTCCTCCTTGTATGACTCAAGGAGTGGAATACTGGCGATGCATCAATACATAACATGCAACAACATGTGCACATTGGTTTACTGCAAGCTGGGGGTTCAGTGACCGCTATTACGCTTCTTCGCACCGCAGATCCTGGTGGCGATAAAAAGGAAATGATACCGAGTCGCATGCTAAATATTTTTATAACAGCTAGTTGCTTGAGCACCTTGTATCAAAGAGACATTGCAATGCATTTTAGAGCCAACTTTCCGAAGATGCTAGCTATTTCCACACCCTTGTTTCCCAAAATATTTGTAAAAGCATTCAACCGTACAACGAGATAGCTAGCTAATCGCCTATTCTGACCATGCAGACCAGGAAATGGCACTTCAGTTCAAATGAGATAATAGAACTGTTTAAAGGGAAAATATGAGCAAAAGCAATGTTGTGCATTTAAAAGGTCCTATCATCTCCACCTGCAGCTTTCAATTGTAATGCATCGCAGGGGTCGACACAAAATAACTACCGTGCATATATGCCAGAGACCGACGAGTGCATGCGGATATTGGAATATCGTCGAAGAAAGAGAGCAATAAAACAGCTGAGCTGACTTCCCACATGTCGGTGGCGGAGCGACATTTGTAACACATGGCCGAGCGAGGGGATTTAATAATGAGACCACGACGTCCGGTCGTTAAAGATCGGCTAGCCAACATGCAGCACCTTCATCATACCACCATTCAACAAAGCTGACATCACCATACACGATGCGAAATGTAACACAACGGCCAGATATTAGTGTGACGTAATGTTCTTTAGCTCAAACAATGAACACGGTTGTAAGACTAGCTCAAGAACAATTGCTCAAGAAGTATTGCACGTTTGAGACATGTAATCAATAAGCAAAACTCCTAAAGGAAGGAAAGCACGCAATATATGTCTATTCGTGATAAGTAAGCAAGCACAAATCACCGATAAAGAATACTCGCAAGGAAATCATTGCCACCTGACAGAGATCTCATAACATGTCAACGAATATGAATTAAGCTCCAAGCGAGGTAATACGTATATCACAGAGCAGGGTTTGGAATGCAAGAAGTGACTGCTATGTATCCTTACTATGTATGCTTATGGGATTAAAGCTTGTTCGATGTTGTTGTATCCATCGCTGAGATGGTCTGTTCCTCCGACTGATCGCCGCGGTTAAATGTCGTTTGGAAGCAAGTCAAACCGTGCCTAATCATGTAGGCGTGATACCTGCAGCTACTGCAGTGCATTCGTGCCAAGACCAAATGGTCAGCTACCTAAACCTAACAGATTGACCTTCCTATGACCTTCGACTAATGCGTGGAACAACTACGGCTTGGCGTATGATGTCTGATGATGGAATATATGTCGTTCTGCAATATATGGAATGGGGCGTTATGGACAGGCTGTGTTCCGGAGAGGCAGGGGTGACATGGCTGTCGGCGTGCCATGGTGCGACAGTTGAAACTGGCAGCGCAGCGGCGCAGCATCATACAGACCAATCAGCGTGGCCGACACACAACGTTGACCAATCAGCGTGGCCGACACACAACGTTGACCAATCAGCGTGGCCGACACACAACGTTGACCAATCAGCGTGGCCGACACACAACGTCGACCAATCAGCGTGTGACATACACAACATCCACAGATCAGCGTGTCTAACACACAACATCCACCAATAAGCGCACCTGACACACAGCGCCACCATCCGGCTAGCCAATCATTGCACTCGACGCCTGGCGTCAACAGCTGACCACGCTCGGCACGTGACATGACATTCACCAATCACCGTGCGCGTTATATATTGATTGTCCACCAATCACAGTGTCCGGCACATGCCTCCAATTCGACGCATAGTGTCGGGATGTCGCCACGGCCGGTACGCGATATTGACGAATAACTGTTGACACACGACTGGCACCATGCCGTGGGATTTGACACAGTGTTTAACACATTCTGACACGGTGTGAGTGTGACACAAAGCAGCGACTGTCCCGCCGTTCGGCAGCGGCCAGACCCGCAGCCGACCTCGGCTAACACAACACTGAAGGCGTCATGACCTCTGCCAAGATGACCTCAGGAACGATATAGCTGCGGCAGGTCACCAGCTTTCCAGCACCATCGGCTCCATTTCATCCAGCACCTGGAGCGAAACAGGACGCGGAGGTTGACATATGGGTGGTGGTGAAACGACAATGAGCAGCATAGGCGTCGCCACGGAGGGAGGCAAGCGGGACAACTTTCCCCCCCCCCCCCAACCTCCGGCTGGCGACCCCCTGCGATCGATACAGATCCGAGGTAATTAAAGGGTCGGAAAAAATAGAGTAGGTTGATCAAGTCCACAAGTTCGCCCCGACGCCACATATGAATATTTTGTAGCATATAGTTCCATTATTATTAGTACAAAATAGTTATTTGTTAGGTAGTTAACTGCTATCAGACAGATTCCCCCTCCCCCTCCCCAACCGTAAAATCCTGGCGACTCCAATTCAGTGTCGGACAGCAGTGCAGTGTGTCGTGACGAGAGCAGATAATACTCACATACCTGTCCTCAGGTGTTCGTGGCATCGGCACAGTTTACCCACCTCTGGTGTCATGGTGTCGGAGAGATCGGTAGTGTATACCCACCTCTGGTGTCGGAGAGATCGGTAGTGTATACCGACATCTGGTGTCGGAGAGATCGGTAGTGTATACCCACCTCTGGCGACGGAGAGATCGGTAGTGTATCCCACCTCTGGCGACGGAGAGATCGGTAGTGCATACCCACCTCTGGTGTCGGAGAGATCGGTAGGTGTCACTTGAAGCGTTGCGTCACGTTGGCCAGCGCCACTGCGAACGCTTGCACAGCCGAGAACGGGTACTGGAAGTCTAGTGTGTATGCATTGCCGTCAATACGGCCAAACTGCATCACCTGCGGACAACAGATCACGGAGTGCTGCTCAATCGACAAACCTCTTACAGACGACTTACGTCAATATAGACATCCGGTCGCAGTCGGCGCACCATCGTCGCACTCGCATGTCCCCCGACGGCAGTATAGCAAAAACGGTATTACTATATCATGTATATGCATACATATCTTGTCGACTATGGATCACGGGAATGAATATGAGATATAGCTCGCATTACTTATCTGCCGAGCGGGCGCGAAGTGCCCGTATATGAATAGTGCATGAGGGAGCGGGCAATAGTCGAAAATATTGACCGATGTGACGTCACTGTAGCCCGAGGGTGGAGACCGTATAAAGTGTCATTGCCCGAGGCGAAGCCGAGGGCAATGGCACTTTATACGGTCTTCACCCGAGGGCGACAGTGACGTTACAGAGGTCAATATTTTCGACTATTGCCAGCTCCCCCATGCACTATTGATTTTATTACATGGCCACTGGCCAGCCCTGCCATTTTTTGAATAAACGTGTTCTATTTGTTTGTCACATTCCCTCACGGCCTCATATGTTTTCATATGATTTCGAGACCAAGATGTGTGCATATAAAAAAGGAAGTAGCGTCGCTTTAGTTGAATGTATTGCACAAAATAATCCAGAAAAATCCACATAGGTAAATCACAGCGTCACATTTCATATCATCTAGTGCGTCAGGTTGAAGTTGAATGTGCAGCTGTTATAAGTTTGTCCGCCGTTCTGCGTCTCCACCGATGTCGCAGTGCTTGAAGAGTTTCCCACCAGGCTGAATGATTAGGGATTGCTTTATTCCGTACTTCAGGCCGTGGAGGCTCTTGGATTTGTATCTTTCGCCATCCTTGCGCTTTACGGTTAGGAAAAATTCCTTTACTGCGTTGTCAAGTGAATCATTGTTATCTAAAAAGTGGTGCATGAACAATCCTTTGGCAGACAAAAATTGGAGGAATACGTCCCCTCCGGCTTTGATAGCTCGATTGGTGCTCTCTGATCTTCGCGAAAAGAGCAGTTCTTCGAGTTCATGCTTATCAAGAAGCTCAAAGCGCGGTTTTTCGGACATGCTTGTAAGATTAGGATAATTATCCAGTGGCATTAACTACGACTCCTTACAAAATGAAAATGACTTTCTACCTGAATGTGGCAAGAATTGATTTTTTTTTTGGAAAGCACAAATGCACGCGCAACTTACTATTGCCCGCTACCATGACAACCATGACGACCTCAAAACCTAATGCAGCTTCCAACTTGAGGTGCTATAAGTTTTATTGTGCTGTTTGACGTCGTCATGGCACCGGGCAATAGGCAAAAATATCACATGAGCCGTTAACATACGAGCCGTGTAATAATGAGGTTTCTTGTCAACTTTCTAGACACATTTACATTTGGCCCAGCCCGGCCCGGCCCGACACGGCCGTACATACGCTTTTCGGAAGCTAACAACTTTGCAACCACTGCCCCGATTGATATCGGGTTTTCACCATTAGATAGGTCCATCAAATAAATTTTGCTTTGGTATAGTGTGTTTTGATAGGGGTGGTAACACAGCGTGTGGCACGCGCAAAAGTGAGGCAATTAAAATCACCAATTTTAGAGGAAAATCGTGCGTAATGATAGAATCGCTTCATCAAATCGGACCACATTTAGCGTACGCTAAGAGCCAATGATGCCCCATATGTTGCATGCCTAATGTAAACTTAAGGCTTGAGGTCACGTGAGCGCGTGGAAGCAATAAGGGTGTCGGGTTACACCCCTATGATGTATCTCAGAAACTACTAGGCCGATTATGGCGAAATTTGGTGTGCTGCTCCCGACTGATATCCTAGCAATATTCCACATGATGAATCGAAACTTGCATGGCACGTGCGCACGTGCGGACCCTTTTTATAGCTTCGAAACTACTTGGCCTATCGTGCTGAAATTTTGCATGTAGGTTAGGCCATGACTGTTAGCTGCTTTAGACGTGCCAAAGCATACACCAATATGCACGTGCGCACGTGCGCCACCGTATTTCAGAGCTCGGAAACTACTGGCCCAATCGAGGTGAAAATTTACATACATGCTAAGGAAGGGCTGTTAGGAAGTTTGCGCTTGGCGGAACTTTTTAGTCACTATGCACGTGTGCACTGCGCACGTGCGGACCACTATTTCATATCTCTGAAACTGCCTGCCCTATTCAGCTGAACGTTCCTATGCATACTAGGGTATAACCACGGTAAAACTATTGAACGTTTTACTCATCATTGGGTCACAGTCAATGCGCACGTGTGCTCCCGTACCGTTTCATATTTCAAACCTGTTTTAGCTTTACCAGAGTGCGCCCGCTCGGTCATCGCCCAAAAAGGCGTTCTACTGGTATATTATATATACAATACAAATAAACTATAGTAACAGCATTAATAATACATCACGAATCTTGCTACTGATGGATTATGGGAATGAACACGATAACATATAAGAACTGCCATCTAGGATATGAATCAGATTGCATACGTCATATGCAATACAAATCAAATTTATATTAGACCCACGCAGCAGCAGTGCGGCTGACCTGGTCGCCGCAGTACTGGATCTGGAAGTTTTTCGCCGACTCCTGGGTGACGCGTCCGCCGAAGTCGAGCTGGTACACCTGACTGGACTCGTTCCAAAGAGGCGCGATGTTGTGCATGATGAGCTGGCGGCAGGCCGGCTGGCGGCGCGTCGCCGGCGGAGACGGGGCCGCTGCGCCCTCCGCGGTTTGAGACGAGTCCCGAATACCGCGACGCAGCTGACGGCAGCAGCGGCAGTTAGACCCACCGAGTGGCATATAGCGCTCTCTACAGGTATACACCATTGCCCACACATTCTGAAGGTTTCACCATGTTCACTGTCGAATTTAGTGTATACTAAGAGAGAAAGCGACTCGCGTCGAAAGCAGAAACTACATGACTCGTTTTGTAGAGACTGCAGTACACTGTAGTGCGCGATTTTCACAAATCAGTAGGTATGTGGGCAGTTCACGTGATGATCGTCATTTACAGCGTCAGGCGTCAGCAGCTGAGTGAGGCTCACCTTGTTTCTGACCTTACTCCTCTGCAGCGACTCGAGGCTGGCGAAGGGCTGTGACCTGAGGCTCACCTTGTTTCTGACCTGACTCCTCTGCAGCGACTCGAGGCTGGTGAAGGGCTGTGACCTGAGGCTCACCTTGTTTCTGACCTGACTCCTCTGCAGTGACTCGAGGCTGGTGAAGGGCTGTGACCTGGTGACCTCTGCCGACTCCTCGTCTGAGGAGTCGGTCGAGCTGGGCATCCGGCGACGACAGAGGAGAGGCGAGCTCAGCAGCCGGCGGCTGTACAGAGTCAGAGAGCTGAGTCAGAGCCCGACGTCGAGTCAGAGCCCGACGTCGAGTCAGAGCCCGACACCGAGTCAGAGCCCAACGTCGAGTCAGAGTCCGACGTCGAGTCAGAGCCCGACACCGAGTCAGAGCCCGACGTCGAGTCAGAGTCCGACGTCGAGTCACACTCCGTTGAGTCATAAGTCAGGCCAAAAGCAGAGTCATACTCGGATGGGGAATCAGACACGACGCAGGCAGCCTTACCGACTCAGACCCAACTCTTGCCCCGAGACATTGCCAGACATCGACAGAGCTATGTTTTGACTCGGAGTCATCAGCGTTAGAAATCGACACAGTCATACTTTGGTCAGAGTTCTGGCTGTGCTGGCAGTCTGGCAGTCGTCCAACACCGTCACAACCGGACGAAAAAGCTGACTCCTATATCTCTCGCTGCAGAGTTATACCTACTCCTACACAGTTACCTGGAACGAAGTTAGACATGGGCTGAGCCCCCCTCACCTGATGGGCGGAGTGCCGGCGGACTTCCTCTCTTTGCGCCGCGTCACGGGCGTGACAGGGTTGCTGTGGCAGCCTCTGATCTCATCCGGCACCCTCAGCTTGGAGCGCACAGTGGCCTCGGCGTGCAGAACGGCGGCGCGGCCGGAGGCGGCGGCGGCGGCGGCGGCGGCGGCAGCAGCAGCGGCGGCGGCGGCGGCGGCGGCGGTGGTGGCGGCGGCGGGCGGCGATTTTCTCTGTCTGGAGGAGGCTCCGTCTGCCAGCCAGTCGACCAGCCGGCCGGACGGCGTGGCACCCAGACTGTGGCTCTTGACCCTCTTCAGGCGGCGGCTGGCGCGCGGTATCAGCACCACTCGGGATCGGGGTGCGCTCGCCGTCTCGGCCACCATGTCCAGCGTCATGCCGTGGCCGCTGATGAAGTTCAGACTCTGACTGCGGTTGGGCGGGATTCGCGGCGCCACCGGACGCTCCTCCTCGCCGTCGTCGTCGATGAATTTGAGCGCCTCCATCTGAGCAGCCGGTGCGCCGCTGCTGTCTGTGGGAATCAGGTTCGGTTTGGACGCCGCGGGCGGGCGCGCGGACGAGGGTGGAGACAGGTCGCTTGCCGCCGGTGCAGAGGAGGTCCTCCTGCCGGCCAGATCGGCCGCCGCCGCCGGCTCGCCCGGCCGCCCGTGGCTGACCACGTGACAGCGCGCGCGGTCGGTGCGGTTGACGCTCTGGGAGCGCGCCGCCCGCCGCGGGCTAGACAGCGCGTTCAGCCCGTTCAGCACCCGCACCTTACTAGACAGGGTGTCGGGCGGAGGGTCGGGCCGCATCTTGGCGTCCACTTCGTGCTTCATACACAGCAGAGACTCCCTGAGGTGGTCCAGCTCCGGGGCGGCGGCCGCCTCGTCATCGGTGTCGTCAGCGGCGATGAGCGGGGCACGGGCGTGGTCCCGGCCGGGCAGAGGGGACTCGGCGGCTGCAGACCGGGACAGGGAGAGTGGCACCCCCGGCCGACAGGTCCGAATCGCGGTGTCCGATCCACCCACCGCCGCCTGGCTGGGTCTGTGCCGCATTCGGTCTGAGGTACAGCGCAGAAAATACAACACCTCAACGTCTGCTACATGCTGCTACGTGCTGCTCTTATGGCATACATTGAACGCATGACGTGCATAAAACGGAGTAGGTGTGTCGAGTTACAGCGTGATAAACAAGCTTCTCTCACGTAGGTCATGTTTTTGTTATGCCAACATTTTACAATGGTGGAGTAAAAAGCAGAATAAATGAAAATGAAACTTCTCAATTTTATGAACGTGGTAAAACACGATTTCACAATTTCGTTACTTTTTGTAGAATCGTTCTTTCTTTGAGTCAATTTGGCAAAACTGGGCCTGCGCAGTCGGACCTAAATAACCGTCAGCAGCAGCTTATTTGTCCAAGGCGATGAATACAATCCGAAGAGCCAAAGAGGGAGTTAAACTAAGTGAGCAAAATAGGCAATAAGCCAAACAAATTAGACAAAGAAGGAAACAGTAGCCGCTGCCTGTTCATTACCTCCGCGGTCCTCCTCCCTGCTGCCGCGGCGGGTGCCGGGAAGGCCGGAGGAGGAGGCGGCGGCGGCGCCGGCCAGACACGGCTGTCTGGTGAGCTCCGTCATCACCAGCGTCATCTGACGCGGCTGCAGGTGCAGCAGCGACGTCTTGTAGCTGATCTGACCCAGGTCGGGCGCCACGGTCGGCCCCACGCCCAGCACACGGAACTTGGTACCCCAGATGTTAGAGGTGACCTGCGCCAGCGTGGCCGAGCCCGGCTGGAAACAAGGAGATGTGACGGAGTCATCAGCAGCTGTCGTCAAACAACAGCAGGTTCATACATATGTAGTCATAGCCGCAGAGTAAAATACCCGCAGTCATGCTGATACTGGCACAGAGACACACAGCTTTCGTGTTATACAGCTGCAGAGAGACAAGTGCACAGTCTATGGGCTCAGTCATCAGAGTTTCAGGGCCATGAAGAGCCAAAATCATACTGCTGCAGAGTATTTGAGTCATGCAGTCATGGTCCGAAGACTGTGAAGCGGCAGCAAGCCCTACAGATAGAGTGCCCTGGCCCTAGAGATGCCGAAGGTATCTGTGTGCACGCGCTTTGCGCGCGTGGAGCACAATGATACTGTGCCGCGCTGTTTATATGTACTTAGGTACAGCATCTGCCAGGTTACAGCATCTGCCCTTACTGCCATCTAGTGAGTGAAACAGGAATGTTCTCGACTCAGGCGGTAGGTTAACAGCTAACACATCGTTGACTGAAAAGAAAACATTGCAGAATTTCTGCCACCCTTGAGCTAGAGGAGAATCGGAGTGAAAAATGAGTCAGAATTGAGTCGGCAACAAAAATATGAGTCGAGCAATATCCCTGGCACGAAACAGTAAAACGAAAGAAAGACGTGTGTCAACAAAACGAGGCAATTAACCCATATATTCACAAAGCATGCTGATGAATGTCCGACACAAGGGAATCTCGACAGTGAGCTATCTTCCTGGTATCTGACCTCTGGCGGGTCGGTGACGGGCTCCTCGTCCGCCGGCGTCTCCCGGTCCGTCTTCCGCCGCCAGCGCCGGCGGGCGGTGCGCGGCGTGTGACACCGCTCCTCCTCAGTGTCGGAACTGTCGCTCGGCGGCGCCACTGTCGCCTCTCGTTGGGGCGCCACTGCAGCGACGTATACAAGGGAGATAGGCCACAGAGTAACATTCGCAGATTCGGACAGGGTTGAGGTAAACTTCACAAGACTAATATAGATTGCAGAGCTGGACAATGGACATTATTCAGTTAGCCCGGCATTGACCGGGGTCTCAGCCGAACGCAATTGACCGGGGGGGGGGGGGATATTGCCCCCTCGTTATCTCCGGAAGCAATTGTTGTAGCGAGACACGCAAGGCGGTATTCGAAAGCTCTCAATGAGACGCATCTAAAACATACCATACATTTTCTACTTGAGGTCACATATCAGGGCAAGGTCGGGTCAAAGGTAAAAATAGAGGCATTTGAGTTTATGGGCAATACTTTCCATCCAAAGCATTTGATTACGACCATGACCACCCAAATTGCTCCCAAAGGTATAATACAAATCCCGCATGAGCTAAAGTGAGATTGTTGGCAAAGGTCAAGGTCAGGTCACAAAAGGTCACTATGCGCAGAAGATCTACGAAAGTCATGCGGCACATTTGTATGGGCTATTTTACACGTGAAATTCGATAGTGATAGTCATTTTTAGGCACATAGCCAGGATGTCGTCCAAGGGGGGGGGGGGGGGGGGCAGCGCCTCGAAAGGGCCCCTTCCCAAGCGTTGAAAGGGCCAAACACAACGGATGAAAAGCCACGTTATATGGATGGAAAATGCATTAATGCAGCGGCGCCAAAATGTTGAGTTTTATGCCCTGGATATGCTTTCTCATCAATGCGTCGCATTGCGTATGGTGCGGACCTCTAAACATGTTATATTGTGCACTTAAAAGTGCGGTAAAAAAGTGTTAAAGTGAAATATTTTGCCCAATGATATAGGAAAGTAGCAACATAACACATAAATGCGCCGAGAAACGGACCGTTTTTTTATAACCCGCGTATAATTGAGTTTGTAGTTACATTGCACCGCGGAGCGTTGCAATTTTTTGAGTTTTATTCCCTGGACAACTGCATTCTTACTGTTGAAAGGCCCAGGGTCCCTTCAGATCGTCTAGGGGCCCGTCCGACCTTCTCAACGCCCTTCCGACCTTCCAGGAAGTCCCCATTGTGTGTCAAGGGGCCCATTCAGCCTGTTCAGAGGTCCTTCCGACCTGGCCAGGGGTTGCACTGGCTGCTTTGTCGCCCTGCCGACATGCTCAGGGGGTCCTCCGACCTGCCCAGGGGCTACTCCAGTCTGGCTAGGAACTCATCCGGCATGTTCCAGGGCCCTTCCGACCGGCCCAGGGACCCTTTCGGTCTAGCCAGGGGCCCTTCTGATTTGCCCAGGACTCTTCTGGTTGGACTGCGCTGCCTGCTTTGTCGCCCTGCCAACAAGCTCAAGGGGCCCTCCGATCTGCCCTGTGACCCCTCCGTGCTAGCTAGGGGCCAATTCGGCATGTTCAAGGGCCCTTCTTACCCACCCAGGGGTCCTTTTGGTCTGGTCAGGGGCCCCTCCGATCTGTACAGGGGCCCTTTGAACTTTCCAGGAGCCTTCTGGTCTCACCAGGGGTCCTCCAGCCTTCTAAGGGGCCCTTCCGACCTGGCAAGGGACTGCGCTGGCTGCCTTGTCGCCTTGCGGCATGCTCCGAGGGCTCTCCGACCTGCCCTGGGGCCCCTCCGTGCTGACTAGGGGCCCATTTGGTACGTTCAGGGGCCTTCTGACCCACCTAGGGGCCCTTTTGGTCTGGTCAGGAGCCCCTCTGACCTGCACATGGACCCTTTTAACTTCCCAGGGGCCCTCTGGTCTGTCCAGGGGTCCTCCAACCTCCTCAGTGGCCCTTATGGCCTGTCAAGGGACTGCCCTGGCCGTTTTGTCGCCCTGCCGACATGCTCAGGGGCCTCTCGACCTGCCCAGGGGCCCCTCTGTACTGGCTAGGGGCCATTTGACGTGTTCAAGGGGCCCTCTAGCCCGCTCAGGGGCCCTTTCGGTCAGACCAGGGGCCCCTCTGACATGCACAGTGCTCTTTTGAACGTCTAAGGGGCCCTTTGGTCTTTCAGAGAGGGCCCTGGTGGCCTAAAGGGCCTCTGAAGTTCTCTAAACTCTCTAAAGACCTCGCTTCGCGTGGTAAAGAGCCTTTGATATCGCGCTTCGCGCGGTCTCGTTGGCCCTTTTCGGTGCGCTGCGCGCGCCGAAAAGGGCCCTCCTGGCCTCCAAGGGGGGGGGGGGGGGGGGGGGGGGGGGGCGCCCCCCGCCGCCCCCTCTTTGGCAACGTGCCTGGTCATTTTACCATCTGACCTCATCGAAGTGAAGTTAGTGTTAAGCTCAGGTCAAGGCCAGGGCAAATATGGTCAAAATTTGAAATAGATAAATATAAATAAAAGGGCATGTTTATAGACCAGTTTTGTCTCAGAAATGCAGTGCTGACATTTATTTGTCTGCATCTGGTCACTAAAAGCCAAACAACGCAATTTCAAAATATGACGTCATGAGTTACTCATACTTAGGGAGACATAAGTCAGTAAAAAATAACGATATTGCTTTGCAATTTGGTTTGGGTATTGTCCATATGTGGTTCTCCAACATATATTCGTTTTTTTCATCTGTGATTTTTTTTATTTTGAGGGCATTTTTCCAAAAATATAGTTTTGTTTGTTTTTTGGGGTCGAAAACCAAAATGTTCAAATATCCGAGACAGCCCTTGTTATTTGCTACCTTTTGACGTTTTGTATTACATTCTTCTTCTTTTTTAAATGTCCTATGTACGTCTGTTAACGTTTAGCTGATTCTTTCGCCAAACTCGTGTGTAGTGACGTCACTAAATTTGCTATATCTCTTTTTTTACGAAATTGCTTCATTTTTGCACGGAAGACGTACAATTTATGTAGGAGAAGGTACCCTAAGTTTCGCGTTGATAGCGCTGTTTTTTAAGCTATTGCGAAAGGTCGTCAGGGGGGCGATATTTCCCCCCCCCCTCGGTCAATGCCGGGTTAATCCGTAAATTAACGAGTTAACCATTCTTTAACGTTTTGGTGCTCTCGTTACATTTTAAAATTGTTAGCAGAAGCATTAACTTCCGTTAACTGAAAAGTTAATCCTTTAATCCGTTAATTTGATTTTGTACTAAGAATCCAGAAGTGATTTTACAGCTCATAATTGTCCATCAGTCGACAACATGACACCGATCACATCCCGCGTCTTCTATCCCGCGTATTCGGTAACGTCAGCAACGCATGCCTCTTCTATTGTTCAGTCTGAGGTCGGGTGGGCGTCGGGTTTCGGGCGCACCGCACCAGAGCACGAGAACATGATCCAACTTCCCTCATTTATCATGGCGAGAACAGTTTTGCTTAAAATTGTTATATGCTATATCATGCACTTTATTGCTTCAGGTCAGCCCCGCCAACGACAAATGGCAGCACTTAGGCGTTTGGGCGTTAAAACCCTACTAGACCATTGAGTTCCCATGTTAAATCGACGATTCTTAGACGAGGCTGGCTTGTAACCTATGGAACAAATTCTAAACCTGATTGCTGTAACACATAACTACAAGCATTGGCTTCGACGTTTCTATTGACCATTTGTCGATATTCCGCGCGAAAAGGGGCCAAATGGGCTTGGACGTTACAGGGTTCACCTTGACAGATTTCTTGACATTTGACAGTAAGGGGTATCTTGAGATGAAAAATACGAATATGACTTTCGTTTGGACAATAGATTGATATCCTTAGAGAAATCAGCAAGTTTTGATTTTGTATGACGCATGACGTCATAAGTTTCTCTCCGCTCACTACGCCGGCTCCGCTCACTACAGTCTCTGACAAGGGTCAGCCGCGCCACTCGGGTGGCTGAGCGGGACATTCGGGTATTGGCGCAGCGCCAATGGATAAGGAACCGGTGTCAGAGAGTGTATCGGAGGTCCCGGATGTAGCGCCATACCAACGGTCGGCCGTTTCGGAGCTCCGAAACCGGTAAATGCCGAGTAAATTTTCGATCCTGTATCGAAATTACTGAGCGAAATCAAGAAATTCTTCCACCATATTTCATTTTTCGGTCCGTACTATATTTCTGCTATCTCAGTTCAAAACATGTGTTAATGGTGAACTATTCCTCTTATATTTACCCGCACACTGCAGGGGGGGGGGGGGGGGGGGGGGGGTGATTTCCGCCCCCCCCCCCCTACCTCCCTCAGGTTTTTTAAAGATAGCGAAAAAACGGCGGCGTGCAGCGCCTCCGAGTTTTAGCACACCTGTTAGGACATCAATTGCGCACACTTTGAAGAAAACAATTACCTCGGGTCATCTCAGGTCAAGTCACCAGACTAGGTCAAGTGACCCCACCTCCAAAAATGTTTGCAGTTGTGCCAAAGCCAGAGTTTTTCACCGATCAGTTTGAAACTTACAGGATGTCATGAGGGCATAAGTACTTACAATTCGTTTATCTCGGAATTTCGATATCGGTGACCTAAGGTCAGGTCAATTTCGTAACCTCCCCATAATAAGTCAATGGGGAAATATACAAATGCTTCCTATTTCAAGAATATGCATGATATTAGTACAATTACTTCTGGACCATGTTATTATAGGATATTCTTGATGATCCAAGTGTAAGTTTTGTTCAGTGACCCCTATTGGGTCATTTGAGGTCATACGAGGTCACCATTAATTGTTTGTCAATAACGCCCGACATAATGAAGATAGAGAAGTAAAACAGACATCAATGTGTTTAGCTCGTCGAGACACGTCTTCCCATATGCAACATTCCCTACTTGAGTTACCACTTGACCTTGACCTGAGGTCAAACTTTTAGGTTAACCTAACAAGATCACCATATATATATATGATTAAAAGCGCCTTGGTAAGATAAACACAATGGCGTAAACAGTTTTCCGTTATCTTTATTATGTAAAAAGTTAATAGCGGAAAACAATTTAGCAAAACAAAGTTTTTGCTGTTTTTTTTTACCTCTGGAGCCTCAAATGTTGAAATGAGATCAAATTTGAGGACATCGTGTCGATTGAAAATTTCACTGACTGGCGTTTTCTTTTTCACGTTTGTTTCTAACTAGCATAGTTTCTGAGATATATGGGAATTTCTGGAGCGATGTCCTAAAACAGGAAAGAACTGGAAAATTTGACCTTCGATGACCTCTGGTGACCTCAATTTTGATCTGACCTAAAACAATTCTAAATACTTTCGATAGAACATGTATCATGCGAGAGAAGCCGTTTTTTGCTTCTCGCTACATAGCCTAGTTTTTGAGATCTCAGGGGGGGGGGGGGCGGAAATCAACGCCCCTGCAGTTCGTGTTCGGCGCAAAGCCCCTGCAGTGCGCGGGTTAACCAATGTCGAAACGCCCATTGCCGACCGTGGGTTCGAATCCCAGAGTCACCAAATATGTTTACATTGGAACCAATGCTAGGCTCCTCATGATTCATGCATTATTCGCTAGGTCGGCTCTTTTTCATTTCACACCACCCTGATTAACCCGCGCCATGTCGGTGCTCGGCGCCACCTTCGCCGTGCCTGGGGTGTGTGTGTGTGTGTGTGTGTGTGTGTGTTTACCCCCCTCTAACTCAAAAACTAAAAGGGATATAAAGACGCAGAAAAAGGCGTTTGAAAGCTCTTGACAAGCACATTCGAAGGTACGTCGGATATTTTTCCCTCAAGTCCATATTGAGGTCACCAGAGGTCATCAAATGTCAAATTGTCCAGTTTTAGAACTTCGCTCCAGAAACACCCAGATATCACAGGAACTCTGATAGCTAGGAACAAACAGAACACAGCAATGGAAAGCTCTTGACAAAATAAATGGCCGATGTGTCCTCATATTTTAGCTCAGACCAATAGTTTAGGCTCCAGAGCTCATCAAATGCCAAAAAGTCAATTTTTTTACAAAAGTTTTTTCACGAATAGCTTTTACCTAATAACGACAAGGCAATAATTGTGAAGCCATCATGTTTGTCTCGTTAAGGCGTTTTGACTCATATTAGTGTTGACCAGGTTAGGTCAACTTAAAATTTGACCTCAGGTGAAGGTCAAGAGTGACCCAAGTAGGTTATGTTGCATATGGGAAGACCTGCATCGACGAGACAAACACGTTGGTGTCGGTTTCATTTCTCTATCGTCCTTATGCCGGAGTTATTGACATAAAACTGTTGGTGACCTCGGATGACCTCGGTTGACCCTGTAGGGGTCACTGAACACAAATGGTACCTAGGTCAACAAGAATGGCCTATAATAACATGATCCAGAAGAAATTAGACTGATATCTTGCGTATCCTTGGAATAGGAAGCATTTTAATATTTCCCCGTTGACTTATAATGGGGAGGTCACGAAATTGACCCGACCTTAGGTCGCTGATATAAAACAAAATCCAAGATAAAATATTTGTAGATATATATGACTTTATGAAATCCTGCAAGTGTAAAACCGACTATCCAACAACTGTGACTGTGGTACGACCACAAGTTTTTTTTGGAGGTGGGGTCACGTGACCTGGTCTGGTGACCTGACCTGAGATGACCCGAGGTATTTTTTACATAATGTGGGAAATTGATGCCTAAACAGCTGTGCCCAAAACGGCGGCGCGAAGAGCCGCCGTTTTTCCGCTATCCTCGAAAAACCTGAGGGAGGGGGTGTCTACCCCCCTCCCGGCACGGTGCGGGTTAACCTCTAATTGGTGACCCGTGATGTCACAGAGGTCAAACTAGGTCAGACAGGTCATTGTTATTACGAAATTTTGTTGTTTGGCGTCCGCACTTACAATTGAATTTAAACCTATGCACTTTATCGACTTTAATCACATCTCGTACTTTTACAGCTTCTACCATTGTCTGCGATTTTAAACACTGATCAATCCTGAAGCATTCGTGATTCTCTTCAACCTCACTGCGAAGTTTGACTTCGTTTTGCACTTTGCGAAAGTCGAAACCGCAGTCCCGAATTAGTTAACGGATTAACGCATTAACGGTAACTTCCGTCAACTTTACAAAAAAGAAACGATTTAACGTTAACAAAGTTAACTTTGTAGTTAACTGACTAATATAAACGGAAGTAAACAAAATAGTTAACAATGCCCAGCTCTGACGGATTGTAATTTAAATATTCCCAGGTCATACACTTCATTTAAGTTTGTTGAATAAAGTGCATGATTCAGACCCAGTTAACTACTTTAACCATTCAGCAACATAACAGGCCAATCATTACGTGTTATGCAGTTGTACTAATTCTTCTACGAAGCAGATATCAACGGGTAAGACGATTCCACAATTCTTGACAATTAGAGCACAGTTGACCTTATCGGAGGATCATTAGCGTAAACAGTTGATGAACAATTATGCTTCCTAAAAGCAGGGACCATCAATAATTCAAAAGCGTTTCGTTTGATAGCCATTATTTAAAATAGTATACCAGTGTCTTCAACAAAAAGCTGCCCCAGATTCGACGGAACAATGCCTTTTGCAGATAATTAAATTGGCGTCAATGCCGACTGGCGTCTCTCACCTGTTACTATCGGTCGCGGCTCGACGTCACCGTTGGCCGAGGGGTCGAAAATGATGAACTCTGGACGCATCTTGCTGGTCCGCTTTCCCTTCAGCAGCGGTATGAGGCCTCCGAAATGCTCCAGATAGAGCGTGTACATGGCGCTTGAGGTGACAAAGTCGTCCTCGTTCCTGATCATGGTGCAGTGCAGACGGGTGGTGCCGTCTGGTGGCTGAGCGATGAACTGACGCAGATAGCCCGTGTCCGGTATGTGCGACTGCGTGGAGAGAGCAGCGCGGTTAGAGCGCCAACCTCTCTGCTAAGCAGAGCAGACATTGAACATACAGCCCATCTGAGAAACATATTTAACATACAGCCCATCTGAGAAACATATACAACATACAGCCCATCTGAGAAACATATACAACATACAGCCCATCTCAGAAACATATACAACATACAGCCCATCTGAGAAACATATCCAACATACAGCCCATCTGAGAAACATATACAACATACAGCCCATCTGAGAAACATATACAACATACAGCCCATCTGAGAAACATATACAACATAGAGCCCATCTGAGAAACATACACAACATACAGCCCATCTGAGAAACATACACAACATACAGCCCATCTGAGAAACATATATAACATACAGCCCATCTGAGAAACATATACAACACACATCCCATCTCAGAAGTATATACAACATAGAGCCCATCTGGGGAACATATACAACATATAGCCCATCTGAGAAACATATACAACATACAGCCCATCTCAGAAACATATACAACATACAGCCCATCTCAGAAACATAGACAACATAGAGCCCATCTGAGAAACATATACAACATACAGCCCATCTGAGAAACATATACAGCATACAGCCCATCTGAGAAACATATGCAGAAAACCAAACCTCCTAGAACCGACATCCGAGGAAACCAACAATCGATACGGCGTCATATAACATTCACATCAATCACAGTGGAGTACATTCCCCAGCACTACAGCGCGACAGAAAGCACAGAAACCAGCTCCCAGTTCAATCAGACACCAACTAGGCATACCAAAACAAAGTCCGCGGGTAGCCCCCCGGGGCCATTACACCCCACTGTCCCGCAGTATTGGGCTGAACAGTCCAGCCTGCTGCAGTTAAACCCCACTGACCCGCAGTGTTGGGCTGAACAGTCCAGCCTGCTGCAGTTAAACCCCACTGACCCGCAGTGTTAGGCTGAACAGTCCAGCCTGCTGCAGTTAAACCCCACTGACCCGCAGTGTTGGGCTGAACAGTCCAGACTGCTGCAGTTAAACCCCACCGACCCGCAGTGTTGGGCTGAACAGTCCAGCCTGCTGCAGTTAAGCCCCACTGACCCGCAGTGTTGGGCTGAACAGTCCAGCCTGCTGCAGTTAAACCCCACTGACCCGCAGTGTTGGGCTGAACAGTCCAGCCTGCTGCAGTTAAACCCCACTGACCCGCAGTGTTGGGCTGAACAGTCCAGCCTGCTGCAGTTAAACCCCACCGACCCGCGGTGTTGGGCTGAACAGTCCAGCCTGCTGCAGTTAAACCCCACTGACCCGCAGTGTTGGGCTGAACAGTCCAGCCTGCTGCAGTTAAACCCCACTGACCCGCAGTGTGGGGCTGAACAGTCCAGCCTGCTGCAGTTAAGCCCCACTGACCCGCAGTGTTGGGCTGAACAGTCCAGCCTGCTGCAGTTAAACCCCACTGACCCGCAGTGTTGGGCTGAACAGTCCAGCCTGCTGCAGTTAAACCCCACTGACCCGCAGTGTTGGGCTGAACAGTCCAGCCTGCTGCAGTTAAACCCCACTGACCCGCAGTGTTGGGCTGAACAGTCCAGCCTGCTGCAGTTAAACCCCACTGACCCGCAGTGTGGGACTGAACAGTCCAGCCAGCTGCAGTTTGACGCGGCGCGGCAGCGGCAGCTGAGAGATGGTCTCCTCCGACGCCAGAGAGTCCTTAATGCTGAGACGACAGAGCAGCTGCAGCGGCGCCACCCGGCGGCCGATCCAGGCCACGTGCACGACCACTCCGGTGGCCACGAACAACCGCCGGCCGTTGTGACCCCAGGTCAGGGCGGTAACGCCACACTGGCGGGAGATAGAGGTCAGGTCAGGCCCCAGGTCAGGGCAGTTAACTCACACTAGAGGAAGACGCGGTCAGGTCAGCACCTCAGGTCAGGGCCGCCAGTCACTCACCACTGTCAATGGACATAGGTATTTGTTCAGGCCAGCGAACCTCTAAAATGTGTCAATATTGTGTGTCAATAGTCAATTACCAGTGGCGTAATGCTGTGACGTCGTCATGACGTCTAACGCTGAAATAAAATCAAACTGCCCAACCAGCCGTATATGCTTTGTTTTAATGATCGCACGCACCTCATGGACCTGCATTGCAATGTCTATAGGTATGCTCGTACTCGTGTATGTACTGTGTAGGCATGGTTATTGGTACGGTCACAGTATCATGCCACTGATCACTAACCGTCCGGCAGGGCAGCTGGCTGGTGTGGCGCAGCTCTCCCTGGCTGGTGTAGAAGTGCACCATGTTGGTGAAGACCCCCGGACTGCTGTCGCCGTCCAGTCGCTGTCCAGCCACCGCCAGCAGCTCACCGCTGTTGCACCACTCCATTTTGATGCCCAGCAGATCTGACGGCCACGTCCGGCCCACAGATACGTCACATGGGCAACATTTCACGGTGATGCGGTCAACCGTGGACATTGACCCCGTTTCCATGGTCACCTCTAATCCTCCTTGATCACGATGAGTGCTGTGATCGCGTCACTGACCCCGTTTCCATGGTCACCTCTAATCCTCCTTGATCACGATGAGTGCTGTGATCGCGTCACTGACCCCGTTTCCATGGTCACCTCTAATCCTCCTTGATCACGATGAGTGCTGTGATCGCGTCACTGACCCCGTTTCCATGGGCACCTCTAATCCGCCTTGATCACGATGAGTGCTGTGATCGCGTCACTGACCCCGTTTCCATGGGCACCTCTAATCCGCCTTGATCGCGATGAGTGCTGTGATTGCGATTCCACGACCTATGGAACCACCCGTCATCCCTTCCCCAGGCCGAGCGGTAATCCCGTCTCCAATCCCTTCCCCAGGCCGAGCGGTAATCCCGTCTCTAATCCCTTCCCCAGGCCGAGCGGTAATCCCGACTCTAATCCCTTCCCCAGGCCGAGCGGTAATCCCGTCTCTAATCCCTTCCCCAGGCCGAGCGGTAATCCCGTCTCTAATCCCTTCCCCAGGCCGAGCGGTAATCCCGTCTCTAATCCCTTCCCCAGGCCGAGCGGTAATCCCGTCTATAATCCTTTCCCCAGGCCGAGCGGTAATCCCGACTATAATCCCTTCCCCAGGCCAAGCGGTAATCCCGTCTCTAATCCCTTCCCCAGGCCGAGCGGTAATCCCGACTCTAATCCCTTCCCCAGGCCGAGCGGTAATCCCGTCTATAATCCCTTCCCCAGGCCGAGCGGTAATCCCGACTATAATCCCTTCCCCAGGCCGAGCGGTAATCCCGTCTCTAATCCCTTCCCCAGGCCGAGCGGTAATCCCGTCTCTAATCCCTTCCCCAGGCCGAGCGGTAATCCCGTCTCTAATCCCTTCCCCAGGCCGAGCGGTAATCCCGTCTATAATCCTTTCCCCAGGCCGAGCGGTAATCCCGACTATAATCCCTTCCCCAGGCCGAGCGGTAATCCCGTCTCTAATCCCTTCCCCAGGCCGAGCGGTAATCCCGACTCTAATCCCTTCCCCAGGCCGAGCGGTAATCCCGTCTCTAATCCCTTCCCCAGGCCGAGCGGTAATCCCGACTCTAATCCCTTCCCCAGGCCGAGCGGTAATCCCGACTCTAATCCCGGTACCGTTTGGGCTGAGCGGGTTTGATCGGGATCAGCGGGAAAAAGTATGCAAATTAGCAGCGCATCGAGCACATGCAGTGGTGGTGGGTTATCCAGTGGTGCATACCAAGGCTTCTTTATGTACCTTACTTTTTGCTTACTAGGCTTCTTTCCGTACTTTACTTTTTGCTTATTTAACTTCCCTTGTTATCAGTGCTTCCTGGCTCTCACATTGACATAAAGATCATAGACGGTCATAGCATACTGAATGAATACTTTATCTGTGTTGCAAAAGGTCTATATAATCCATAGAATCATAGGTTATCGGGCCTTGCATAGAATAATAGAATGGATGTACCCCTAACCAGGCTCTAACCAAAAGTGCCCGGCTTGGTTGGGTCCTGCGCCAGTATTTGTATCGGTGATCCCGCTTGTAATAAAATCCCGCTGGTTATTACCAGCGGGATTCCATGGGTCGCAGAAACGTGTACTTACAGCAGTGCGAGTTACAACCTCTCGTGGCGACGCCCGCGCAATGGGGCTGTTCCAGCGCCCTCACCCGGATTAGGTTGAGGTCTTATTTTCTCCACCGGCCGTTCCCGCGCCTCAACTAAACTCGGTTGAGCCTCCACCAACCTCAACCGGATGAGCAAAATCTCAACCGCTCGTCGAGCAGATGAGATCGGGCAAAGTCGGATTACGGCAGCTATGGCGCACCAGTGACAAACTTTTGTATACATTTTTCGGCGCCATTCGCGAAGAACATTGTGGACAGCTTTTGCATGGATTCCATTGTTGTTTAGATCTATGTTAAACGCACGGTGGATAAAAATACCTCAACAAATTTCTGACGCACGGTAAAACGCAAAACTGCGAAGAATAAAATAATGTCTGTATTAAGGCGGCCGCACACTGCGTCATTCGGCGCGCGATATCGCGGAAGAAAGCTGGTCCGGACGAGCTTTTTTCTGTGCTAAACACCGCGGAACCGCAGAATGTTTCAGTGATATCGCTCGCCGAATCGCCCAGTTTGTGCGGCTCGCATTACAGCGGAGACCGTGACCATGACCGTGAATTCGCACCCAAACAAACGATGGCCAACAACTGATAATTCCACCGAGTCTCTACCGCTCGTTCCCGCGCGCCGCTCAACCGCACCTCCACCGGGCACGCCTCAACCTATTCCGGTTGAGGGCGGGTGAGGGCGCTGGAACAGCCCCATTGACTCCTCTCCTGCTCACCTCGTCCCTCGCCAGAGAGGCGTCCCACTCCCCTAGCGACCCCAAACCTTTCCACCGATCCTGAACAATAGCTCGGGCCCGGCGTGCCCCCCCCCCCCCCCCTTCCCACCTCCGTCGCACCGGCTCCTCCGCCCTGTGTCCTATCCAAACACCCCGGGTGGCGGGCCAGTGCCCGGCGCACAAATCCACGCAGATTCCTTATTTTGCTGCGAGCGTCTGAGCCGCTCAGTAGCGGATTAGCCCATGGAAACATGCCGCGTAATCCGGATCACGGCCACGCCGGGCTGAGCCTGGTCTAATTCTTCTGTAATCCTCCCGCCCATGGAAACGGGGTCATTGTTAAGTCCGTCTCATTGCTGAGTCACGGATATGCTATTGACATGATACTGGTACTGACTGTGTGGGTCCTGGTAATCGCAAATTAACTTTTATATTTGTTCTAGGTCTGTACCTAATAATAATGGAATTACACACAACATATGCCCTTATTATAATAGAAGACCTGCAAACAAGTCAAACACATGCAATCGATAGATGGACAATTCTGAAAAGATGACATCACTATTCACTAAGCCTACTGCCTTCCAGAAGCTAATCCCACGGTTAAAACCACTTCCCGCATCGGTCAGCCAACGCAAAGAACACCATGTTATGTTGGTTACGAGCGAGCGCTTCGCGGTCGCTCGTCCTTCGTGGTATATGGGACAAATCTGAATATGAGCGGCCCGGCCCGGCCAGGCCCGGTCCGTGGCGACGCTTTTGAGAAGCTAATATCTCTGCAACCGCACGTCCAATGGACAAGCGGGTTTCTTTTCTGAGTAGCCCCATCTAGCCTAACCTGTTTGAAACCAGTGCCGACTCATGTGGGTGACTACCACTGCGCGTGGCGCGTACCGCGTGATGGGTGCTGAAAAGTGTTTTCTCGTAAAAACTCCGCAACGGCTGGGCAGATTGTGTTCAAATTTGGTGTGTGGTTAGGGACCTCTCAGCCGCCACCTTCCCACAAGTCAGGGGTGGGGTGCCTCTGCACGTGCGCCCGTGCCCACTCTTATTCTATATCTCAAGAACGGCTGAGCCGATTGTGTTCTAATTTGGTGTGTGGTTAGGGACCCCTCCGCCGCCGCCTTCCCACAAGTCATGGGTGGGATGCGTCTGCACGTGCGCACGTGCACGCCCCTATTCTATATCTCAGGAACGGCTGAGCCGATTGTCTTCAAATTTGGTGTGTGGCTAGGGACTTCTCAGCCGCCTCTTTTCCACAAGTCAGGGGTGGGATGCTTCTGCACGTGCGCACGTGCACACCCCTATTCTGTATCTCAGGAACGGCTGAGCCGATTGTGTTCAAATTTGGTGTGTGGTTAGGGACCCCTCCGACGCCGCCTTCCCACAAGTCATGGGTGGGATGCGTCTGCACGTGCGCACGTGCACGCCCCTATTCTATATCTCAGGAACGGCTGAGCCGATTGTGTTCAAATTTGGTGTGTGGCTAGGGACTTCTCAGCCGCCTCTTTTCCACAAGTCAGGGGTGGAGTGCCTCTGCACGTGCGCACGTGCGCACCTTTTTGTGTGTCTCAGAAACTACTTGCCCGATCGAGTTGAAATTCACCATACATTTCGTTCGCGCTCGCTCGTTCCTCGCCAACTACGGCGCCTTACTGGTATATTATATTGTAACAGTATGCTCTTAGTATTTGTGGCCCGGTGCGGAACAATACAACATAATCGATCTGACTTACCGGTGCGTACCACCCATAATCGATCTGACTTACCGGTGCGTACCACCCATAATCGATCTGACTTACCGGTGCGTACCACCCATAATCGATCTGACTTACCGGTGCGTACCACCCATAATCGATTTGACTTACCGGTGCGTACCACCCATAATCGATCTGACTTACCTGTGCATACCACCACGGGCAGAACGTCATCATAGCTGTTCATCAAGTGGATCAGGCCGTTCTCAAAGCTCACAGCCAGAACTAGCTGCCTCCCTGGAAAAACAACAATACCGTGAGTTGGCATGTATATTTAACGAAATATGTAACGGTATATTAAATGGTATTTACTGGCACCTTGCCAAAGTATGGCAGGCTATCTACTGAAATATAGTCGGGGTAATCAAATGCAGACAAATGTCATGAGCCAAACAGATATTAAAGTATCATTGTATATTATATAGTTAAAACTGGATCCAGTTGGATGGTGCCACTGATGTTAACGCGTGCATCGAACAATTTATGACCATATGGAACGCGGTCATGGACCGCTACTGCCCGCCGAGACGTGTGCGTGTGTCGCGGCCGAGCTGTCCCTGGCTGGGGGACCCGGACCTGCGCGCGCTCATGGCTGAGCGGGACAGAGCTCACGACACGTGGCTGTACCTGCGCACGCCGGAGGCGAAGGCGGTCTTCACCGAGCTGCGGAACAGCGTCAAGAGTCGGCTTGTCGCGGCCAGGTGGCAGTTCCTGTGCGGCGATCTGACCTCGGGCGACCGCGGGGGCTTCTGGTCGACTTTCAAGAGGTTCGCCTTGGCCTCCCCCAAGCCGGTTGGCGGAGCGCTGCCCTCGGACCAAGGGAGCGCTGAGGAGAGGGCGGACGAATTCAACCGCTACTTCGCGGACGTCGGACCTCGCATCGCTGCTGGCTTGCGGGGGGCCGGCATTGCGGGCCGTGGGGACCTCGGGCCGCCTACTGTCTGTTCAACGGGTTTCCAGTTCATACCTGTTACTCTCCCGGAACTGTCCCGGTCTGTCAGGAAGATGAGTGCGTCGCGAGCGGTGGGACTGGACGAGATTCCTCTGGAGGCCGTCCGTCAGTGCTTTCCGGTGATCGGTCCACACTTGCTTCGCCTCATTAACCTCTCGTTGACCACCAAAGTGTTCCCTGACGCATGGAAGACGGCGTGTGTCGTCCCGATACCAAAATCAGGCGACCCTACTTTGCCATCGAACAATCGTCCTATTTCACTTCTCAGTGTCTTGTCAAAAATCTTGGAGAAAGTAGTATGCTGTCAACTGACTAGTTATCTTGGCTCGGCCTATCTGTTTAGCCCATCTCAGTATGCGTAAAGGGTGCGCCACTCTACCGAGGACGCCGTGCTCGCCGCTGTCGAACGCCTGGTCAAGAACACCGACAGAGGGCTCGTATCGTCGGTAACGACAGTCGACCTATCCAAGGCGTTCGACAGCATCGACCACGACGTCCTCCTCACAAAACTGTCTTGGTACGGTGTTATGGACATCGACTGGTTCCGTAGTTATTTGAGCGGCCGGGGACAGATTGTTCGGGGTGGCCGACGCTGTTTGCCGGTGTCATGCGGAGTGCCCCAGGGCTCGATTATTGGACCGATTATCTTTATATTGTTTACCGCCGACCTGCCGTGCTACTTGTCTCACGGAAGTCTGACTACCTACGCTGACGACACAGTGCACCTGGACTGCACGTCTCCGGACGGGTTCGGCCTCGATGATTTAAAAAACAGACTAGAAACCACCGTAAAAGAGCTCCAGGACTGGTTTAACGCTAATTCACTGACAATGAACGAAGGAAAAACACACTTCATGCTAGTCTGGTCCAGACAAAATCTGAAAAAGTCGGCAAACTTCCACTTCAAAATCGGCGGCTCGACAGTACGACCTTCGGAGAAGGTCAAGGTTCTGGGCGTTATTATCGACGCCGGGCTGACTGGGGGGGGGGGGGGGGGGGGGCGCATGTGACGACTGTAGTTCTTGTAACCCTGCACAAGTTTCGGTATTACTTCTCCAGTGATGTCATCAAAATTATGCATTCAGGCCTACGTCTTTCCACACATCACTTACTGTCTGAGCGTGTGGGCTGCGGTTGCCAAGAGTCAGCTACACAAAA
>JAXIVJ010006610.1:0-65810 GCA_036785665.1 Chirona hameri
AGACTGACGCACCTGTTCACAGGAAGAGCCGCTGATACCGATGCCATCACCCATCAAGCCTTGGTCACATATAGTCTGATATTTGCCAGCATGGCTCTAGCGATCTTGATGTTTTCAGTCGATTTATCGAAGTACAGCAGCTTGGGAGCATCAGCAGCAGGAATTTTATTGAAAGAATGAAGTGCCTGGTTGGAATGAAGTGGGGTATGGCATTCCTGATCTAGTAACGACAGACGGAGGTAGGCAGTTTGTTTGGCAAGAATTTCGTGAATTTGCCGCTGACTACGGGTTCAGCCATCGCGTGACTGACCCGTACTGTCCTCAGGCAAATGGAGCAGCCGAACGAGCAGTGCGACAGGCCAAGTGGTGCTTAAAACATCGTGACCCGTATCTGGCGCTGATGGGTCACGGCGTATACCTTGAAAATATTGACATATGGAATGAAACTTGCACGGAGTTACCACACCATTCTACAGTGCAAATTGAGTTCCTATGACCACTATAGGAATTAAAATCTGAGTGGGACCGAATCGCTCTCCCCAACAGTGCGAGTAATTCTCTAGGAGCATAATATCTCTAGGTTAGCATAATCCATAGTCCGTACAATATTGCAGCATCATTTATGTTAGGTTCTTACTGAGGTCCTACCGACCTTGCCATGTTTGGTTCGCTGCTGCTGCCTGCTCCTCCGTAGAGGAGACCGGGGTCACTTGACCGCCGGGGCGACTTGGCCGCCCTCATGTTTACGCTTTCTGGCAACCCCGAAGGAATGCATTTGAGCCTGTCGCCATCTCTCGGCGTCATGTTCGGCGTCATATAAAATCATAGTTGGCGTCATATAAAAATATTGCCATGTTATTGATCATCCTAATCTATATTAAGCAATCAATATGTTGCAGTTGATCGGAGCAGAATTTTGGTTCGTGAATGAATGGGTTGACATGTTTTCTGCACATCAAGCACTCGGATAATCCTCGACTGTTCGTTGCAGAGATGGTTCAAAGTGTTTTGCTGGATCGATTTTCTGTATGAGTTTGTCCAAGTTTGTGTTTCTCTGGCACATTTTTAAGTAACTAAAACAATTTGCTAGTCAAAATAAACTTTTTTCGCAGGGCACTCGAGGGTACAAAATGCTCTCCTGCGGGGGGCGACCATACACTGGTCTGTTCACGTCCTTAGTCGTTGAAGCTGACTCGCCCGCAGTGGGGATTACCTACTCCATCCCAGCCCCGGCTAAGTGACCCCCCCCCCCCCCCCCCCCCCCCCCCCCCCCCACCACCACCCCACCCCGGCCAAGCCGCGGGGTGACTTGGCCGGCTGAGTGACCTGTACAAATGTGTAAATGCTACTAAAACGAACTGTACTATCGTTGTATGCTTAACCCTCGCCCTACGGGAGCTTTTTCACCTTCGCCCTACGGGGTCCTAAAAAGACCCCCCCCCCCCCCCCCCCCCCTATTATTAACTTCCAAACCAAACAACATAGAGCAACGCGGTAAGAATCAACATGTTGCCTGTCATGTTTGGAATCTAACGGTATGCAATTTTTAGGTTTCGGGTCAACGAGTGACCTTCCGGGTCAAGTGAATGACCTCGATCGACCACGTCCAGAACAGCGATTTTGCTCTGTCAGAAAACCTCAAAATGAGAAATTGATAAATGTAAATAAAAAGGCATTTCCTAGACCAGTTTTGTCTCAGAAATACAGACAAGGTAATTATTGATTCGTATCTGGTCATAAAAAAAGAAAGAAAAAAGTTATTTAAAAAAATGACATCATGAATTTCTTGCACTTAGGGAGCCATCACTCAGTCAAAAAAAGAGATATTTCTTTGAAATTTGGTTTGAGTATTGTCCATACTCAGTTATCTCCCATATATTACGGTTTTTTAACATCTTTGAAAATTTTGATTTTGTGGTGATTTTATATAAAAAAAAACAGTTTTTGTTCATTTTGGGGGTCAACCCAAAATTGGGAAATTCCAAGATTGCCATTTTAAGGAAAATTACATTTTATATATTTGCTTAATTGCGTTTGCAATTTGCTTCAAAACTCTGTTTCCTACGATTTTGCAAACATTTATCGTCTTTCCACAAACATGACGTCATCAAAACATCATTATTTCCCAAATTTCTCAACCAATTTCAATGACATGCTTACAACATACGGATAATTGTTGTATACTTAGATACTGAAAATTTCAGCAAGATGCATGTCTAAAAAGTCATGCAAGAAAACCCTCAGGGGGGTCGTTTTAGGACCCCCGTAGGGCGAGGGTTAATATACCGGAACACCCAATACATTTGACACCTATTAGTATTGTGCAAGTGATCAAATGTGACCATGATTTCAAAATAGATAGAAACCATGATTAGAATAGATAGATAGAAAAATAGGGGAGAAACATTCCCTTTAACCCGCTGGGGGGGGGGGGGGGGGGTAAATTTTACCCCCCCCCCCCCCCCCCATCCAGGATTTTCTCAATTATTTGACAACTATGGAGGATAGCGACGACAAACTTGCAGTACCTTATGCTGCATCAATGATACGTCTTCTCACCAAATTTCACTGAAATTAATGCAGTGTTTTGGAAGATAATGACGTGTTAATGACGTCACTACACGCAAGTTTGACACAAAAATCAGGTCAACTTTGCCAGGCCGTACAAATGCCACATTTGAAGCAAAATGCAATCGAAAAACGCTAAACGGTAGCAAATTGCAAGGGCTACACACTTCCTATCTCGAAAATTCGAAAGTTTTGTTTTTTACCCCCCCAAAAAAACGATTTTTTTTAAAAGAAAAAAACCCTCAAATCTATATTTTTAAACATTTGCAAAAAAAAAACGGAATATATGTTAGAGAACGAAGTATGGACGATACTCAACCAAATTTCAAAGCAATATCTTTATTTTTCACTGAATTATGGCTCCCTAAGTATAAGTAACTTATGACGTCATTTTTTTCAATTCCCGTTTGTATTGATTAGATACAGACAAATGAATACCACCAATGCATTTCTGAGACAAAGCTGATCTAGAAACATGTCTTTTGTATTTATATTAATCAATTTCAAATGTTGACCTAATTGTGACCTGACCTTGACCTGAGAGCAATTGTGGGGTCAGGTTGTGAAAATAGCTGCTACTATCGAATTCTACGTGTAAAATAACACATACAACATGTGTCGCATAGCTTTCGTAGACCTGTGACATTTTGTGACCTGACATTGACCTTGGCCTTTGCTTACAATTTCACTTTCGGCTTATACGGGAGATACATTATACCTTTGAGAGCACCTTGTGCGATAACAGTCGCAATCTAAGGCTTTGGATGGAAAGTATGGCTCAACAACTCAAATACCTCCAGTTTGATCTTTGACCTGATCGTGACCTGACATGTGACCTTATTTTAAGAATTTCGGGTGTGCATTATATTCGTCTCCTTGAGACCTTTCGATCGCCGCCTCGCGTGTCCCGCTGCGATCATTGGTTCGGAAGATACGAGGGGGTAATATTTACCCCTCCCAGCGGGGCGCGTTCGGCTGCCGACCCCAGCGGCGCGCGGGTTAAGGATTATAAGCACGTCTGCCAGTGAAGCCCATAGATCACCGTGCACGGGAAAGCCCTGTTGACGATGCCGATGATTTTGGTTAAGGACGACGCACGTAGCGCGGTTATATGGTATGAAAACAAAGAAATTCCTCGGACGTGACGTCATCGCATAAACCACCAACGCTACCGTTCCCTTGTAACGACTACGACGGAGTCTTGTTCACTTTAAAACCAGCCAGGCGCAAAACAAAATGGCGGCGTATCAACAATACATTCTTCAGGACGGTCTAGGAGAGACACAATCGATATCAAATTAATAAATTCCGCTTCTATAAGACATTCACGAATGAATCAATCTGTCCGAAGCTCAGCGTCCAAATGATATAGATGATTATGAATGATGCAGTGCCTTCAGCCAAATTGGCGTTTCCTGTTTCTGAAACCAATAATTTCACCAAGGAGACCGTTTAAAGTTGTGTTTAACGTTCAAGAATACAATGATAAAGCACGGGGCAAATAGATAAAGCAATAGTAAGTTGAAAATAAATGAAAAATCATTAAGCAGCCGCGGACCTATTTTTCCTGATCAGTCGTGCTATATGATGAATATCGCGCGATCTGTCTGTATCTTCACGACAAAACTGGACATCACTTCAGAATGACAAGGCTATGACACCGATTGTGATGACGATCCTATCGTCTTAAAGGCGTCCAAATCATCCGACTACGGACTACCAGACATGTGCGTGGTATCAGAAACGGGCCCCAGATCCAAGATCTTTCCACAAAATCAAACAACGAATTTATGGTCCCAGTAAATCCCACGAAAAATGCAACAATGCACCTTGGATCCCTGTAAATCTTTCAACAAATTAGTATAACGTATCCAAGAGCCGTCAGTGAATCTGTAATCCAGATCACACAGTGATAAGCTCCATGGACCTGTCTCGGGAGTTCACCCACACGTCTACCGACTGCCAGCTGACCCACTGCTCCCCTACTTGGGCCGACTGTGGCACTTACTTGAGCGACTGCAGTACGGCGTTCATGAAGCACGTGTTGCCCAGGTTGCGCAGTCCGGCCGCACAGCTGGGCTTCTGGGAGGTGAGCTGTGAGTCGGAGGAGCGGCCGCGGCGACGGACCGGCCGCTTCCCGACCCGGTTCTCCGTCTCACCCTCAGACTCTGAGGCGGTCAGTCTGTCGGAGGGCAGGGGAGGGGAGGGGTCAGACCCGCGGCGACGGACCGGCCGCTTCCCGACCCGGTTCTCCGTCTCACCCTCAGACTCTGAGGCGGTCAGTCTGTCGGAGGGCAGGGGAGGGGAGGGGTCAGACCCGCGGCGACGGACCGGCCGCTTCCCGACCCGGTTCTCCGTCTCACCCTCAGACTCTGAGGCGGTCAGTCTGTCGGAGGGCAGGGGAGGGGAGGGGTCAGACCCGCGGCGACGGACCGGCCGCTTCCCGACCCGGTTCTCCGTCTCACCCTCAGACTCTGAGGCGGTCAGTCTGTCGGAGGGGAGGGGAGGGGAGGGGTCAGACCCGCGGCGACGGACCGGCCGCTTCCCGACCCGGTTCTCCGTCTCACCCTCAGACTCTGAGGCGGTCAGTCTGTCGGAGGGGAGGGGAGGGGAGGGGAGGGGTCAGACCCGCGGCGACGGACCGGCCGCTTCCCGACCCGGTTCTCCGTCTCACCCTCAGACTCTGAGGCGGTCAGTCTGTCGGAGGGCAGGGGAGGGGAGGGGTCAGACGCGCGGCGACGGACCGGCCGCTTCCCGACCCGGTTCTCCGTCTCACCCTCAGACTCTGAGGCGGTCAGTCTGTCGGAGGGCAGGGGAGGGGAGGGGTCAGACCCGCGGCGACGGACCGGCCGCTTCCCGACCCGGTTCTCCGTCTCACCCTCAGACTCTGAGGCGGTCAGTCTGTCCGAGGGCAGGGGAGGGGAGGGGTCAGACGCGCGGCGACGGACCGGCCGCTTCCCGACCCGGTTCTCCGTCTCACCCTCAGACTCTGAGGCGGTCAGTCTGTCGGAGGGGAGGGGAGGGGAGGGGTCAGACCCGCGGCGACGGACCGGCCGCTTCCCGACCCGGTTCTCCGTCTCACCCTCAGACTCTGAGGCGGTCAGTCTGTCGGAGGGCAGGGGAGGGGAGGGGTCAGACCCGCGGCGACGGACCGGCCGCTTCCCGACCCGGTTCTCCGTCTCACCCTCAGACTCTGAGGCGGTCAGTCTGTCGGAGGGCAGGGGAGGGGAGGGGAGGGGAGGGGAGGGGAGGGGAGGGGAGGGGAGGGGAGGGGAGGGGAGGGGAGGGGAGGGGAGGGGAGGGGAGGGGAGGGGAGGGGAGGGGAGGGGAGGGGAGGGGAGGGGAGGGGAGGGGAGGGGAGGGGTCAGACCCGCGGCGACGGACCGGCCGCTTCCCGACCCGGTTCTCCGTCTCACCCTCAGACTCTGAGGCGGTCAGTCTGTCGGAGGGCAGGGGAAGGGAGGGGAGGGGAGGGGAGGGGAGGGGAGGGGAGGGGAGGGGAGGGGAGGGGTCAGACCCGCGGCGACGGACCGGCCGCTTCCCGACCCGGTTCTCCGTCTCACCCTCAGACTCTGAGGCGGTCAGTCTGTCGGAGGGCAGGGGAGGGGAGGGGAGGGGTCAGACCCGCGGCGACGGACCGGCCGCTTCCCGACCCGGCTCTCCGTCTCACCCTCAGACTCTGAGGCGGTCAGTCTGTCGGAGGGCAGGGGAGGGGAGGGGTCAGACGCGGGGCGGCATTTAGGCACGGATACCTCCTCTATCGTGGGGGAGGAGGTAGCAGGAAGTCAAAATAAATGTCGGTTAAATGTAGAACAGAAGCCTATCTATACACAAGATGCTCTAGAAGAAAAACGGCGTCATGCTGTACTGCACGTGTCGCATACCATTGTCCCGTCGGGCTAGATAATCGACAATCACTTCACTTGTACGCATATTATGGAGGGAACCTTTACATTCAAACCCACCACGAGTACAAACAGACTGACCTTTACATTCAAAACCACCACGAGTACACACAGACTGAGCATAAATGGCGCGTCAGTGTGCTTTATACCAGGGCTGCGGAGTCGGAGTCGGAGTCGGAGTCGGAGTGGGAGTCGGAGTCGGAGTCGCTAAAATCTTACCGACTCCGACAACGGCCCGGAGTCGGAGTCGACATTTTGACAGTTGGCGATTACTTTGGTCGGTAAAATGGTCGTCGGCCTAGGGATATTAACTTTACAGTTTATACCCCTTCTCGAAAGAAAATGAGTGGAAAATGAAACCTACAGTTTACTCATCTAGCGGTAGATTTCCGCCTCATGAAGATAGGGGAATAATTTTAACGTCATCTGATCATAATTGGGGTTTTCGACGTGCCGACACTTATGGTCACACGGCGCCCATTTTAACGTCATCGTGCTCGTTTCGTCAAGAAGATTCGAATCATACCATGGTGACCAGGTTACCTAAGTCAACTTCAAAATTTGACCTCAGGTCAAGGTAATTTAAGGTCATGTGGTGAACCAGGTATGTCGTGCTGCGCAATGTCGGACACGTCTCGACGAGACATACACAGTGGTGCCAGTTTCACGTTCCTATCTTCATTGTGTGCTATCAAGAGTTATTGGCAAATAAGTGCTGGTCACCTCAGATGACCTCACTCGATCTTGTAGGGGTCACTGAGCAATAATTGTACTTGAGTCATTAAAAATTAGCTATAATAGCATAAGCTTAACATAATTATTCTGATCTAATGCGTATCCTCTGATACGAAAACATTTGTATATTTTATCGTTGACTTATAATGGGAAGGTCGCGAAACTGACCTGACCTTAGAACACCGATATAAAAAAAAATCCGAGATAGCAGGGTCGTAGGTATCTATGGCTTGATTACGTCCTGTGAGTTTCAAGTGCTCAGCCAAACACTGTGGCCAGTGGCTGTGGCACGACCACAAAGGATCTAGCTCGTTTGTGTATTTAAATGTTTAAAACAACATTGACTTTATAAACGTTGTTTAGGTTTCCTTAAAAATAATAAAAGATGTCAATTTTCGGTCCATTTCAGTCGTTTAGGGGCATGGCACGATGCCTCCTTACATCTGGCTTTGAGCACCTCCAATGATTTTTGGAAATCCACATCCCTGACTGGTAGACTTGGTTGCCGGAGGCGAGGCGGCGGAGAGCGGCGCACTGACTGGACAGCTGTAAGACAGCCGGGAGAAGCAGCGGATCCAGCGAAGACTTGCTGGAACAAGCTGGGGTTGAAGCCCAGCTTCTGCGAGCTGGGCCGGCGGCGGCTGGCTGCGCTCGCCGCTCGGTGCCCGTTTCGCGGGTTCCGCCGCCTGATAGATGGCATTGTATATATTGCTTTCTAGCATGCGGTTGGAGAACGGATATAGGCCGGAGTCGGAGTCGATTTTTTTCGGGCCGGAGTCGGAGTCGGAGTCGGAGTCGGAGTAGGAGAAGGAGTTGCTAAAATTATGTCGACTCGGCAGCCCTGCTTTACACCTCTCAAAACGGGTCTGTATCGGCTGAAATAATCGAGCACGTGCTGACCGGTTCGCCGCTGCGTAGCCTGGCCGAAGCTGCCACGCAAAAGGAACTCGGAAATTCTGACTGGCATGAAATGAGTCCTATCAAATCCACTGCTTTGAATGAAACTCGTGCAGCACGTTGAATGCAGTATGGACGAATTGTATCGGTTCCAAGGCGACCAAACCGCACCTAATGCACCTTATTACATATAATGCAGTCAATACGCCGGGAAATCGAACACAGAGGTGGGCGTGGCCAATATTCGGGCCATGTTTATTTGTTTATTTGTTTATTTGTATAATCACCAACGGGTGCTGCGCCCACTGACAGGTGAAGTCGAAAGATAAAACCATCACATTCACGAACATTTACAGACATACAACGCAACTATCTCCCCATAACATAAACCCCCACCCGTTTCTTGAACTCCGGTACACTGCTCTCCCCAGTGTCTTAGGATTGCACATTTTGGGTGGAAAACAACACGGCATGGATATTTGTCCACTCTTTTTCCCCAGTTTTACTGTGAAATTTACACTCCCTAAAGTAAGATGTATTTGATAACTACACACCTAACGCTGATGCTACTAATGCTAATACTAACCTGTTAGTATTAGCAGGTTAGAAAGTATTGTAGAAAGTGACAGGTTAGCAAAGTATGGTCATTTGTTATAGCCATTTATGATGGTTGAGTTTTGTCAAAGTCGAGTACATCATACGGTCTTCTTTAGGCTGAATTTTCCACTCTTAATGATTATTTTTAGGCTGAATTTTCCACTCCCCACCCTGGCTTCACAACAATTCTAGGACCCTGGCTCTCCCATACATCCACATCGCGATTCGCGTCCAGAAAGGCATTACAGGCGCTGGGAGCGCGATTAAAGACGCACGTTTTAACAGTGTTTACCCGCGCAAACGAACTTGCGAACTAACGTTGATTTCTCAGCTGACGGGCAGGCACTGCTAGAGGGAACTTGTCGATAAGGAATGATGAACATATCCTGTGGCGATGAACGTTGTTTGTTTGTTTAGCTTTTATCACTAAATTCGGCCACTAATATGAAATTCCACGATAGGATCTTAAAGGTCAGAATCCGCGCACCAGCCTCGGCTGAGCGAAACATGCTTCCGAGAATGCATTACTTGAAATGATAACAATAACTCCTCGAGTGAAGCCTCAAGAACTTCCCACTGCTTCTCAGATTTGCGGCGAATATGTTGATGTTGGGTTAAGGGCGCGCGCCTCAAAGGATATTCGCCAGAATGGCAGCGCTTTGTTACGATCCATACCTAGGATGCAAACAATAGCTTGCTTTTAATATGAATAATAAGGTCAACTGAGAACCATACCTGGTTTCCATCAGCATTCAGCACAGCACTCAGCATATGAATTTAACTGAAGTCAAGCGTCGTTTCAGAAGCAAATAGAGGCTGCTGCAGTGACAGCATTCTACGAAATGTCACTTTGACTGGGCGAAATTACGCCCTTTGCAAGAAATCAGAAAGTATTGTAACAATAGGAAATGAGGTGGAAAATACGAGCGGATTCGCACTGCGCCAGAACAACCTATATTCTGCTTTAAAAGCAGAACGTATAATTGAACACCGCTTACTGACATTTATAAAAACACGAACTTCAGAGC
Source organism: Chirona hameri (assembly GCA_036785665.1). Lineage (NCBI taxonomy): Eukaryota > Metazoa > Arthropoda > Thecostraca > Balanomorpha > Balanidae > Chirona > Chirona hameri. The sequence continues at coordinate 9,731 of JAXIVJ010006610.1, forward strand.
GGCGCCATATAACGAATGTCAATACAACGTACAGGGACCCGCAGTAATCTGCCGTGCAAAGGAACAACCACGTCTGTCACCGTTTTCGGCCGATTGACATACGTGTTTTTTGCTTTGCCCGACAGAGTTGCTATGGTTACACACTAAGGTCCGGCTTCTTTCTCCTCTGGCGTATGTTTGACGGGAATTAAGAAACGACCATATATGCATTCAAACCGCATTACTGAGAGCTTCAAATTTATATATTGACGCATTGGTTCACCTTATCCATTGACGGATTTTAAGTAAAAGTCTGTTTTTACCACCGCAAAACGCTAAAAACGGATTTTTGCTTAAAACCACCCAATGTATAAGGTGAGCCTATGCGTCAATATATCAATTTGAAGCTCTCAGTAATGCGGTTTGAATGCATATATGGTCGTTTCTTAATTCGCCGTCACACATACGCTAGAGGAGAAAGAATCCGGACCTTAGTGTGTAACCATAGCAACTGCGAGTCCCTGCACGTGACCGACAAGCACTCATGCACCAATGTGTCGGTGATAAACCTCGAATAGCCACTGTAATATTTACGACCTGTCACAAACGCCACTAATACCACGCAACGTTTCCCGCACGTTTGCGATGTGCATCAGTGATGATGGCAAAACAATGCAATTGCGGACATCTAGCCTTCAACCGTAATACATTTATTATATTTTAAAATGTAACAACAGAAATAAACGGCCCAGATGCGGCCCGTTCCGCTGGCTAATGAAATGAAGGATTACCACACTAGCAATAACACGCGCCTTGGAGAGCCTCTGATAAATACACGCCCTGTAGGGAGGGGGCGGATTTCGCCCCGCCCCGCCCCGCCCCGCCCCCCCCCCCCCCCCCCCACCCACCCCAGGATCTCGAAAACGACGCAACGTAGCAACAAGCGGAAAACTGATTTAGATAGCTTGAGACAAGCTCTATCGAAGGTATATCAGTCTTTTGTTTAAGTCAAGTCAATATTGGGGTCACCAGAGGTCATCAAAGGCACGATTTTCCAGTTTTAGGACTCCCGAAACCCCATACATTTATCGGGAACTATGATAGCTAGGAACAAACGAGAGCAAAAAAAAACAATCGAAAGCTTTTGAAATATGCAATAGGTGTCTTCAAATTTTATCTCAGGTCAATAGTCTAGGCTCCAGAGGTCATCGAAGGTCAAAGGGGCTGTTTTGGGCAAAACAGTTTTTCGCAAATAATTGTTTACCTAATAAAGATAAGGTAATAATTTTGATACCATCGTGTTTGCCTCGTCAAGCACTTCTAATCATATTAATTTTGACCAGTTAAGGTCAATTTATCAATTTCACCTCAGGTCAAGGTTAGGTGGTGACCCAAGGTCATGTTGCATATTGGGAGACGTGTCTCGACGAGACAAACACATTGGTACCGGTTTCACTTCTCTATCTTCAATATGTCGCGAGTTATTGGCAACAAAAATAGTGTTGGTGACCTCAGATGACCTCGGCTGAACCTGTAGGGGTTACTGGATGAAAATTGCACCTGTACCATCAAGAATGACCTATGATAACATGATCCAGAAGAAATTGGACTGATATCATGCGTATCCTCGGAATAGGAAGCATTTGAATATTTCCCCATCGACTTATAATGGGGGAGGTCACGAAATTGATCCGACCTTAGGTCACCGATATACAACAAAAACCCGAGATAAACAAATGGTAGGTACCTATGACCTTATGAAGTTTGAATGTTTAAAACCCATCAGGCAAAAACTGTGGCTGTGGTAAGACTGCAAACTTGTTGGAGGTGGGATCATGTGACCTGGTCTGGTGACCTGACCTGAATGGGGGGAGACCGACCGACCGACCGACCGACCGACCGACCGACCGACCGACCGACCGACCGACCGACCGACCGACCGACCGACCGACCGACCGACCGACCGACCGACCGACCGACCGACCGACCGACCGACCGACCGACCCAGCCCCCACCAGTAACAGTTGGCAGAACTCGGGCGTTTGGGCGTTACAAACCTACTACACCATAGGGTTTCCATGTTAAATCGATGATTTTCAGACGAGACTGGCTCGTTACCTATGGTACATATTCCGACTTCTGGAACCGATAGCTACAAGTCTTAGCTACAATGTTTTTATTTATCATTTTTCGATATTCCGGGTGTAAAGGGGTTAAATGGGCTTGGGGGTTAAACAATGTCGGAACGACCGCTGATCGCTTCCAAATGCTACTACAGTACTGAAATATACACTACTTCGACTACTACTTCGTAGTAGAATTTAATACGATCGCTTCCAAATGCTACTACATGTACTGCAAATACACTACTTGGACTACTACTTCGTATATTTGCTGGCGTTTAATTCAATAAATAAATATGTAATCAATGGAAATAGAAGTTATGGTTAGCAAACAATACCTTTAATTTATAATAGACAAAACAATTACGATACAAATTATATTTTTATAATTCATTTGGGCGTTAAATTCCTTACTGTTCTACCCTTGTTCTATTACCCTGGACCGACCGACACCCGCGGGCGGGCGGGCTAGCATTGGCGTAGCACCACTAGCGCCGCCCAGCGGACGTCTTACCGGTTGCGTTTCCGTTTGCGTGCGCTAGGTGGCCGCAGTGCCGGCGGCTCGCCGTTGCTCTCGGCCGCGCGACGTGCGTTGAGGGCTGCTCGCACTTTATCGATGGTACCGCCGGCCGTGTCGTTGAAGATGAAGTCGTCACACTGGTAACTGCCGCAAGATCGCATAATGATTCGACATTGAAGCATAGGGAAACAATTATGTGACGCCATTTCCGCTATGCTGTCTTTGTTGGTCAGGCTTTGTCCAATGTCCGTTACAGAGTACCGCTTACACATTAACACCCTGCTCCATATCTTATTTGACGGCTTCTGCAATTCTTTTATCTCTTAATCCACCTTAAAGCGACTATTCCATCTTAACATTATATATGTGTTTAGATAGCCATTTTGATGGCATGGCATTGCAATTAAGTATGGTAGCAGTTCAAACAACCACAATGATCTAATCAAAAAGATATTCGAGTTTGATTTTGACATGTTAAAAATAAGGCTCATGTGTATTTGAATAGGGTCTCTAAACCGACAGCATCGTCTCTCTTTACCTAACTGGTAAAGATGGTAGACTAGTTTTAAGGTGAACCTTGGAGATATTTGCTACGTTTCAATGGGTTGGTAATTGGTTTGTTTTGTATTCAAAACGCCAGAATTGGCTCGAAATCATTGTGCCCATACTTTGGTAGAGTAAAGGATTTCTGTGTAGCTCTCTAGAGCTCAATATGACGTCATCAACCCAAATATTAAACTTAACTTTTTATGAAATTGAGCACCGTTTGCGAGAAACAAATGTCATAATCGTGTTCGGCAGCAATTACTTCATATTTTGCACCACAAGCGGCGTACATTTGACAACTTTTGGGAAGGTGGGACAGTCCCTTTAATTGATCTAACTTTAGCATTGCAAAACACTTCCTTATACAAATATTTGCCACGCAGCAACAACACAAAACACCACAGGGACCGAAGCGTAACGTAAACGTAGTACCGAAACGTAACAGTAGTATTTGACAGGTCTCTGCCTTCAGTGCGGGCAGACTTGTGCTGCACCACGAGCCCTCAGAGCGGGGACAGGCCTCTCACCAGAACACGGAGAGCTGATGACACTCGATGCACACCGCGTGGTTGGCCTGCTCCTCGTGGTGCCGCTTGGCGTGGCCGGAGACGTAGCGGCCGCAGCCGACAAAGCCGCAGTGCAGGCACAGCCATGGAGAGTCGGTTGTTCTGCACACTGAGCGGAGGGATGGAGGTGGAAAGTTAACAGCAGCACACACACGCGCGCATGAGCACACGCACACGCACACGCACACGCACACGCACACGCACACGCACACACACACACACACGCACGCACGCACGCACGCACGCACGCACGCACGCACGCACGCACGCACGCACGCACGCACGCACGCACGCACGCACGCACGCACGCACGCACGCACGCACGCACGCACGCACGCACGCACGCACGCACGCACGCACGCACGCACGCACGCACGCACGCACGCACGCACGCACGCACGCACGCACGCACGCACGCACGCACACACACACACACACACACACACACACACACACACACACACACACACACACACACACACACACACACACACACACACACACACACACACACACACACACACATACCCACGCGCGAGCACACGCGTACGCGCACGCACACGCACACGCACACGCACACGCACACGCACACGCACACGCACACGCACACGCACACGCACACGCACACGCACACGCACACAGATGGGAGGGGTGATGATAATTATTGGAACTCTACACCCCTCAGTTCTTTATTTATTGAGGGATTCAGAGACAAACATATGGGTTGTGCTCATGAGAGTGGGGAGACTTGGACACCATTAGCGCTGCCCTTGAACCCTTTAATGAGGCAGCACTCAGGTTTTAAACTGAGATGGCAGTTGTGTAGCCTGTGTTGGGAAACCCCTATCTGCAAGTTTTCTTGACTGAAAAGACTCCAACCGAATATATTTGATTTTTTGCAAAGGAATGTGGTGCTTACAAAAGAATAAGGTGCTTACGATAGCCTGGACAGAGGCTATACAATCAGCCAAACAGCTTGAATACTGTGCTAGCAAGCGAACCGCCCGCCGCCAGTTGGCACTTCTCTAATGAGAGTCTATCCTTACTTTCTACTTTCTATACTTTCAAACTTTCGCATCCGATTGGCTGAGCCATTTTTGTAATTTATGATGTGAGGACCCTGAATCAGAGAGTATGCATATAGTTTAGATAAAATTAATAATGTACGACCTTCGGTCCTGAATCGGCACGATGTATGGCCATTTTTGACAATATAAAAAGACATTGTATTTCAAAATATAATCAAATTGTGTTTGGAAAAAATATCCAAGGTGAACTATTTCCTTTAATCATATTACATTTGTATTTGTATATATTTGTATATTGTATTTACAATATTTCTGCATCAATGAACATGAGTACAAAGTCAAACATATTACTGAGTACCTGTAAATAGCAGCAGCCTAGACATACTTCTAAACATATTTAATGCTAACTTTACAGTGGGATGTCACGGCCACTCAATATCCTGGTCCATACCTTCACATTTCCATTGCTTGGAATGTTGAGTTACAATGTCTTTCGTGATTTTCACATTTTCTTCAAGATGAGGGCATTCCATTTCACACTGGTGTATTGATAATCTTGCCTCAGCCAGATTGCTGAAAAAGGTAAGCAGAAAATTACTCACAGTTGTGTTCATGTCATAGGTATTGATACCAAGGACAACATGCTTCAATTATAAATTCCATCTCTAGAATGATGATACAGAATAACAAGCCATTCCATAACTCAAACTTAGCACCATTATCTAACAGTGCAACATACTGACATGCATTAATGTGTTTCATTGTTCCTGGCACCAGGCAAATGCTACCCATGAGTGCAGGTGTTCACATTGACAAGATGTATGTCCAATACCTCCTGCTTGATGATACATCTCCTGCTTTACACAACTCAGGATCAAACAGTTGACACCTGCCTACCCTATTAAATAATCAAGTCAAGTCATGAACTTTAAGAACATAGGTACCTATGATGAGGAAGGCTGACAAAACACCCAATTGAAATTGTGTTGTTCCATCAAAAAAAGATGCATATTAGCCACAAAATACCAGAACCGAACACAGAACATTGTAGGTATTGAAGCATTAATGACCACATCCATATGCATACACAAAGGGGGGGGGGGCAAATGGGGCAATTGCATCCCCCCCCCCTGAAGGTCTGTATGTGCCCCCTTTGGTAAAAAAACATGAATTATTTTTTTCAGAGAAAAATGATGAAAACATGCCCTTATAAAATATAGTGGGCCAAATCATTTTTTTGGGTAGGGTGCTTGATGCCCCCTGAACAAAAATTGCCCCCTCCTGGAGCGAATCCTGGATACGCCACTGGCCAAATCCAATTTTTGCAGGAGCATCATTACAAAAACATTAGGAGTGTGGGCGGGGGGCAGGCAGGTGATTGTCAGTTGGCCATCAAACTCCTGTAGGGTCGTTGTTCAAATCATTTTTAGCTGGGGAGACAGATTGAGCCTGGGAGTGCCCCCCCCCCCCCAGGAATTTTGGATGAGTTTATAGTGTCAAAACAATTAATCATCACAACCATGACAGAAGGCACATGAGTTCAAGTTGATCAAATAGTTAATTTATATTGAAGAAAATAATAAGGAAACCCAGGATGCGCTGTTTGGTGATAAATGTATTATAGATGTGATTGTTTTGTTCAACTTTAAAAAGAGTTATCATAAAACTCAGTGTGAAAGACCATGAGGAATGAGCACACCTAATCCAAATCAAATTAGTCAATAATTAAGCCTCACAAGATTGCAGGATATTCTGGAGATTACATAATGTAGAATTGGAGTTATTTAAGCTATAGAGCATTATGTGGAAACTGGAAACCATCCTGATACATTTATGTGTAGGTGCCATTTATAATTATTCCATCACATCAACATGCTGGAAAAAAAATACGCGCACAAAAAAACTTGGCACCAGGGCACTATACACTATTGGCACTGTGCCAAAGAAAAGCATCGCAACAACAGTGCCTCGCCATTGGGCAATTGCCGATTTATAACCATGGGCTGTCTAAATATAAAATCTTCACGCCAAAAACAACCGCCCATACTTACATGAAACGCATAAACAATATTGATCCTATTCCTGTGTACTATGCATTTCCCCACAGTGGCAGCCGCGCGTAAAGACCGCGGTCGCCGCAATCGTATATAGGACCTTGGCGGCAATCGACGGCGCGCGGGCAATAGCCGGCTCCTGAGTCATGACGTCATCTCCAAGGACCGGCTCTGTCTGGGTTCAAGGCCGACGACAGAACAGTCAGCTGTTTTACCTTGAGGGCGAGCCCCAGGAACCGCAGCCTTTCGTTCCAGGGTTCCGCTGATCACGGCACAATGCAACGGGCAATGTTTTTTTTTCTTCTAACGAATTACAAATTGGAAAGATCGCAGAGAAGGTTGTCAGTCATTTTGCAAACGTCGGCCGGACGAGGGACATCGCTGGGAAGTCGATCTAGTATGCAATGTTCCTCACCTGTAACTGTTCATGAGCAAAGCAGAAAACTGAATATTGAGGAATCCTTCCCATCGCCGTCGCTCGCACTCAGTTAGCTAGTCCCGTAATGGCTGGAGTTTCCCTTATGTGTAAGGAGTGTGCCCAGGGGTGGATAACCCACTCAACCGTGCCACGCCCTTACCCGTTCCTAAAGAAAACCCTCCCAACTCCGGAAGGAGGGCTGGGAGACCAACCACATTCTCTCACTTTTTTGCCATGCACACCCCGCCGGGCATGTTTATTTTCAACCGAAACAGAGGTAATAAATAACAATCGTAGGTTGAAACGGTACCCAAGGTTTATGACGCAATTTTCCTATCAATTAGCACATCTCTAAACCAGTCAGAGAACAGGTTTGGTGACGCGCTCCAGTTGCGGATACTGCATTTGCGTGTTGTTGCCATGGCAGGTGCAGCATGTCAGTTTCAGCCTATCAACAAACACAAATCCACCCTACAAAAATAAGAGTTTAAACATGGATAGCGATGACATACAAATCAAAATAAAAAGGTACACCGCTAGTCACGATGTGGCATGTATTCTGAGACAACCGACCCATAAAGCACGACATTCAGGGTGTGACAATGTTGACACTGACCACCGGCAAAACAAAACCAACCAACGGAACGCCGTCACTGAACTGCGTTCAGTTCACCTCAACAGTCATCAGTTCAGTTCAGTGAACAGTTCACTCACCGCCCTCCCACCTCACTCGATGCAGCTTTACCACGTGATCGGTCGCGCACGACGCCAGCAGCTCCGTGGCGCCGCCCTGGTGGCCGGGCCGGAACTGCAGTCTCTTCACGGCGCCGTGGTGCGCGGCGCTAGTGTTGAGCGCCGCCGCCTCCGTCCACGTATCTCCGCCCCAGCTCAGCAGACGTATCTCTCCAGTCTCCAGACCTACAGCTATCAATCCAGGGTGTCCAGCAGCCGCCGCCACTGCAGTTACCGGAGCGCCAGGCTTGTACGGCTGTCCTTGTTTCGTCCAGTTCCCATCCTCACCACGCCTCCAACGCAGCAGCTGGCCGTCACGTGACCCCGTGACGAACGTCACACCGTCCAGCCACGCACAGCACCAGATGATACGCGAGTGTACCTTCGCACCGCGAGCGCACAGGGCATAAGGCACCTTCGCCTCACCCTCGCCTGCCGCCGCAGGGCTCGTAGAATCCCCTGCGGCAGAATCGCCCGAGGGCGAATCCGCCGCCGTCTGCCGGGCCCACAGAGACCACGTCCTATCGCGCGACACCGCCAGCAGAAACGCATCGTCCGGCGAGAAGGCCAGCTGTACCACAGTCAGCTGATGTGCGCCGCTTAGTTGTCCGACCTGCCGCCAGGTGGCCGTATCCCACAGCAACACGGCAGCGTACTCGGGTTTCGCCGCGCGGCAGGCCGTCGCCAGCAGACGTCCGTCGCGGCTCACCGCCATTGCAATCAGCTCGAAGCCGTGTCCGTAGAGCTTTCGCAGCTCAGGCCAAAGCGTGTTCTGGAGTAGAGTCTCCTCCGGGGGCGGTGCGGTCAGTTGCTGACGCAGGAAGTAGCTCTCCGCTCCCTCGTCTGCTCGAGTCACCATCTCGCGTCTCTCTTCTCCGGCGAATACGGGCTTGTTGGTCAGCCCGAGAGATGGCACTGCGGCGCCCTCTGGGAGAGAGGTGTCGGCGGCAGGGGCGGCAGAGGCACCGCAGAGGGTTGCAAGGGTGTCGCGTACAGCGCCAGGCATGGAGAAAGCACGTGCCACCTTCTCCTCGGCGCCCGAGGCGAAAGAGGTGTCCGAGATGGCCGCCAGGCAGGACATGTCGTGACCGTGCACCTGCGGGACAGAGATATCGGTACAAGTTAGCTGGAAGTGGAGTCAGCTGGCTTAAATGAGTTAACCCGGCATTGACTGGGGTCTCAGCAGAACGCCATTGACTGGGGGAGGGGGGGGGGGGGCGTTAAACGCCCACTGGTTATCTTCCGAACCAATGATCGCAGCGAGACGCGCAAGGCGGCAATCGAAAGCTCTAATGAGACGAATCTAAAGCATATTCAAAAATGTCAAAGTGAGGCCAAATGGGAGGTCACGGTCAGGTCAAATGTCAAAATCGACGTATTTGAGTTCATGGGCCATACTTTCCATCCAAAACCTTCTATTACGACCATGATCACCCAAAGTGCTGTCAAAGGTATGATACACATCCTGCATGAGCTAAAGCGAGATTGTTGGCCAAGGTCAGGTCAGATCACAAAAAGTCACTATGCTTAAAATATCTACGAAAGTCATGCAACACATGTTTTATGAGTTATTTTCCACGTAGAATTAGAAGAAAAAAAATGTAGACAAATAGTGATAGTCATTTTACCACCTGACTTCATTTACATGAAGTTAATGTCAAGTTCAGGTCAAGTTCAGGTCACTAAAGGCCAAAAAAAATTATATTGATAAATATACATAAAAAGGCATGTTACTAGACCAATTTTGTCTCAGAAATACAGTGGTGCCATTTATTTGTCAGTATCTGGTCAATACAAGCAAAAAGAAGAAGTTTGTTTTCAATATGACGTCATGAGTTACCCATACTTTATATGCCATAAGTCAGTCAAAAATAGTGATATCATTCTGAAATTTGGCATAGTAGTTTCCCATTCGTGGTTCTCTGACATATATTTCGGCTTTTTGAATATCTTTGAAACAAAATATGTTGTGCGCATTTTCCCCAAAAATAACTTTTTTGAATTTTGGGGGGTCAAATTTGTTTTTCTAAAAAATCCGAGACAGCCCATGCCATTTGCTATCTTTTGACGTTTTTAGATTGCATTTTACTCAAAATATGGCATTTGTACGGTCTGTTACATTTTAGCTGATTTTGGTGTAAAACTCGTGTGTAGCGACGTCACTAAATTCGCTATAACTTGAAATATTTCGCCGAAATTGCTTTTTTCACAGAAGACGTAAACGTGATTTAGAAGAAGGTACCCGAAGTTTCACGTTGGTAGCGCTATTAGTTTTTGAGCTATTACGAAAACTAATCAGGGGTGGCGTTAAACGCCCCCCCCCCCCCGTCAATGGCGGGCTAATGACCAGTTGGTGCCAGCCTACCATTCCACAGACGATGTCGATGCAAAATACAAAATGGTAGTCTGTGATCACAGAGCTATTTCAAGGGAGAATACTCGAAAAACATCGAAAAAGGCAATTTACGTTTCGCACATCACGAATTGCAATATCAGTTAATATGTGCATGAAGTGCGTTCTTATGACAGTAAATATTCCACCTTGTCAAATTTTTGGGACAGGCGCATTTTGACCACAAACTTAGAGCAATCGAAGTTCACGCAAATAACGCCACAGCACATTAAAAAATGCACCATTTATGGCAAACGTCGTCCGTGGGTTTGTCCGTGAACGGCTAAAGGAAAAAGCTTTCACAGTCATTTTGTTTAACAAATTTAGTCCGCATCTTTTGAATGGATGGATTTCCGAGGTCATGACTCAGGACCCTCGCTAAGCAGAGCTTGTTGCGCAGGCCCCGACCCCACCCATCCGATCGCGCAATTCCTGACTTCCGGCAGAATTTAAAAGCGAAAATTGTACGCGCCCGACATACCTGGACACGGTCCGCCCCGCTCACTGACGTCATCTGACCTTGAGTGCGACCGCTGCCACCGGCCACAGGCCATCCCAGTCGGGAGCTAATAACGAGCACCGAAGCAACTCGAATCCGGGCTGCCACTACCGGTTGAGGTCAGAAACCCAGCGGTCTCCCAACTGAGCTACAGGGGCGGACAGTACCACAACGTCGCTGCATACCACACATCGACAACAGAGGTTAGTCTCATGTCAACACCACTGCTGAGCTTACTCAACAGCTTATACTGGTCTAACCTTACGCATAACCTTAGTCACTATGGATCTCACCTGCGGCCGTCCCATCTCATGCCAGCTGCCTGCCGGCTGCCAGCAGGCGTGAAGCCTCGTCGTCTGATCCTGTCCTGTTGACAGTAGATACCCTCCTCCTGGCGCCCAGGCCAGGTCGGCCACCGGCCCCGCGTGGCCCCCTAGTGGCACCTGACCTCGCCACACCCCCGGGGAATCCTCCTCCTCAGCCCATACATGCATCGCTCCCCTGTATCCATGAGCCACAAGGCGAGCGCCGTCAGGGCTCCAGGCGCAGCCGAACAGACCCAGAGTGTTCCCTCCGAAAGCGCCAAGCCGAGCAGCCTCAACCCAGACACCTGCGGAAGGGTCGTGCTCCCAGACGAGAAGAGCACGATCCATGGACGCTGAAGCCAGCTGCGGCGCGGTGGGAGGGGAGTCATCGCTGATGAAGCTACACCGCGGCTGCCAGCGGAGACCGTACACCCAGCCCTCATGACCGGCCAGTACAGAGTCGAGTGTGACGCTAAAGCGGCGCTGGGTGGCGTCACGGCTAAAGACAGTCAGCGACTGACTGCGGACTTTGAGCCGGTTGGGATCTTCCGCCGAGTTGTCATCGTTTTCGGAGGTGGGGCGGACAGTCCAGACGCGGATGAGGCCGTCTTGGCCAGCAGAGGCGAGCAGAAGGTCGTCGCCTAGGCTCACAGCGTCTAGGCATCGGACCCAGTCCTCGTGGCCGGTTAGACGCAGCAGTGGGGCGTACTCCCCACGTCTTTCGTTGATAGCAGCGCCTGATATGACAGTATCTGAGGCAGCGGGACCCGAGCCTCCAGCAGGGTTGGTGGCCGGGGGAGCATCCTCGCTTCCAGTCGAATCGCCGTCGACAGGCGCGTAGATGACGACAGCGGCCTCGTCGGTGCCGACGAAGAGCCATGGGGCAGCGGCGGCCGGCGGCTGCGCCAGCCTCAGCGCCAGCGCCAATCCACGGCCGAGCGCCAGCGTCTGTAGCGGCGCCACCTCAGCTGGCGCAGCGCCCTCCCACAGCCTCAGTGTACAGTCCGTTGATGCAGTGGCCACGGTGACCCTCCTCCCGCCGGTGCCATCCCTCCACTCCGCAGCGTCGACCAGCGTCACGGCCCCAGTGTGTCCGCACAACTCCGCCGCCACGGCTGGAGGGTCAGCCGAGAAGTCCCACACGGCGGCCGTGTGATCCCGCGAGCCGGTAACGACCACCGGCGCGGCACGGCCAGAGGTGAGCTCCCGCGCCCCGCGGACGCTGATCACATCCCCGCTGTGGTGGTGCAGGGTGTGGTGGATGTTGAACCCAGCGTCAGAGCCGGGGAGAAGTGTGGCGACAGCCAGAGCGCGGCAGGCCCCAAAGCAGAGTCGGTCACCATCGCCCCAGTCGAGCGAGTGAGGAGTGCAGCTGCAGGCGACTGAGGTGTACTCGGGTGTTACATGGAGTGCTCCTGAAGACATGGTGGTCCCAGCTGGGGGCAGAAGGTAGAGTTGATGGCAGTCAGGGCCAGTATGGCAGCAGGGTGGTGGAAGGCAGAGTTGATGACAGTCAGGGCCAGTATGGCAGCAGGGTGGTGGAAGGCAGAGTTGATGACAGTCAGGGCCAGTATGGCAGCAGGGTGGTGGAAGGTAGAGTTGATGGCAGTCAGGGCCAGTATGGCAGCAGGGTGGTGGAAGGTAGAGTTGATGACAGTCAGGGCCAGTATGGCAGCAGGGTGGTGGAAGGTAGAGTTGATGACAGTCAGGGCCAGTATGGCAGCAGGGTGGTGGAAGGTAGAGTTGATGACAGTCAGGGCCAGTATGGCAGCAGGGTGGTGGAAGGCAGAGTTGATGGCAGTCAGGGCCAGTATGACAGCAGGGTGGTGGAAGGTAGAGTTGATGACAGTCAGGGCCAGTATGGCAGCAGGGTGGTGGAAGGCAGAGTTGATGGCAGTCAGGGCCAGTATGGCAGCAGGGTTGGTGGAAGATGGACACAGACATTATGATATCTAATATCAGATATCATAATCAGGAACAATCAGCGGCGTCGCAACACAATTTTGAGCGGGGGGGCGCCCAGGGTTTGGGGGCCAGCCAGGGGTTTCGGGGGGTAGCCCGGGGTTTGGGGGACCATACAGGGGTTTCGAGGGGGTAGCCCGGGATTTGGGGGGCCAGATAGGGGTTTCGGGGGGGGGGGGGCAGTCCCATAGGGCTAATGTTAAAATTATGGAAATCTGGGAGACCAAACTCCCGCCGGAGCGATCCTGCGGGGGGGGGGGGGCGTCCACAGGCCTCCAGATGGCGACGCCCCTGGGAACAATAGCATCTTCATTTAGTTCAGTTTAGTTCTTTCACATTCCAATTCAGTTTTGTTCATTCAGAAGCATTGTCTTACATCAGAGCACTATGGTTTTCCTACATTAGAACACATGGCTAAGCAACGCTTGCTGCACAGACCCTGGCTTTGCCATCACACCACACAATTTCAATGCACTTGTAAATCTGTGGACAAAATGTAATGTGCTCTAGCCCGAAGCACAGTCTGCCTGGCCCCTGACATTACCTGATCTGTTTTGGGTACTGCTACTGACCAAAGGTTTTCCCAGTCAGGAGCAAATATTGAGCACCACAGTGGTTCAATCTCTCCTGGCAGGGTGGGCAAGTTTCCAGTCTTAGACTCCACAACTAAGCCACATCAGTCGCTGGCACTATGCCCAAATAATCATTTTTTGATGTGTTAATATTTTGATCCAGCCCAATAGAAATGGTATTGTGGAAAATGGCCGATTTAACAAACAGCAAGTATGAAGCACTGGATAACAGTGATGGGATGAATAGCACATGAATCTGTGGATTGTGGCTCATAATACAGTTTCAGCCACCTAGATGTTCAATAATTATCTTGGAAATTGATGCAATATTTCTTAAAAAGTGCATCAATTTTGTGATCCCTTGTGATCACTGTATCACAATATTGATACAGTAACAGCATGGGTGAATATTTTTTTAATGAAAATACTTTTTCATAATAATGTCATGTAATTACATTCCAAAATTAGTTATATTTACTTACCAAATATAAACTTGAAAATCCCCCCCCCCCCCGCTTGTTAACTTCCAAACCAAGCAACTTGGAGCAATGCAGTAAGAACCACCATGTTGCCTGTCATGAGAGGAATTTAACAGTATGCGATTTTTAGGTTTCAGGTCAACGGGTGACCTTTCAGGTCAAGTGAATGACCTCGGATCGACCACGTCCAGAACAGCGATTTTGCTCTGTAACAAAACCTCAAAATTAGAAATTGATAAATGTGAATAAAAAGGCATGTTCCTGGACCAGTTTTGTCTCAGAAATACAGAAAAGGTAATTATTTGTTCGTATCTTGTAAAAAAAGTCCAAAAAGGTTATTAAAAAATGACGTCATGAGTTGCTTACACTTCGGAGTTCGGGAGCCATCACTCAGTCAAAAATAGACATATTGTTTTAAATTTGGTTTGGGTATTGTCCATCCTCAGTTCTCACACATATATTCCGGTTTTTCTAACATCTTTGAAATTTCGATTTTGTGGTGATTTCCCCCCCCCCCCCCAAAAAAAAATAAACAGTTTTTGTTTCTTTCAGGGGTCAAAAATCCATAATTTCGGAAATCCGAGATTGCCATTTTAATGAGAATGCCATTTTGTATCTTCAGTTGATTGCGTTTGCAATTTGCTTCAAAACTGTTTTCTACGATTTTTGAAATATTTATCGTTTTTCCCCCAACATAACGTCATCAAAACATGATTATCTCCCAAAATTCTTAACCAATTTCAATACAAATGTGCAGCATACGTATAATTGTTGTGCACTCAGCTACTGAAAATTTCAGCAAGATGCGCCGGATGTATGAAAAGTTATTCAAGAAAAACTTCAGGGGGCTGTCAGGCCCCCCCCCCCCCTCCCCCGTAGGGCGAGGGTTAACCCTCGCCCTACGGGGGGCCCTAAAACGACCCCCCCCCCCCCCGAGGTTTTTCTTGCATAACTTTTTCGACATGCTGGGCATCTTTCTGAAATTTTCAGTAGCTAAGTATACAACAATTATACGTATGCTGTAAAAATTTCATTGAAATTGGTTGAGAAATTTGGGAAATAATGATGTTTTGATGGCGTCATGTTGGTGGAAAAACGATACATGTTTGAAAAATTGTAGAAAACAGTTTTGAAGCAAATTGCAAACGCAATTAAGAAAAAATATAAAATTACATTTTCTTTAAAATGGCAATCTCAGTTTTTCTTCTCTCAAAATTTTGGGTTTTTGACCAATTTTTTTTACAAAAATGATTTTTTTAAAAATCACAAAACTAAATTTTCAAAGATGTAAAAAAAACGGAATATATGTGAGAGAACTGAGTATGGAGTATGGACAATACTCAAACCAAATTTCAAAGAAATATCTCCATTTTTGACTGAGTGATGGCTCCCCAAGTGTAAGAAATTCATGACGTCATTTTTTATAACTTTTTTTGACTTTTTTTTACCAGATACGAATAAATAATTACCTTTTCTGTATTTCTGAGACGAAACTGGTCTAGGAACATGCCTTTGTATTTATTTACATTTATCAATTTCTCATTTTTAAGGTTTTCTGACAGAGTAAAATCGCTGTTATGGACGTGGTCGATCGCGGTCATTCACTTGACCTAGAAGGTCACTCGTTGACCCGAATCCTACAAATTGCATACCGTTAGATTCTAAACATAACAGGCAACATGTTGGTTCTTACCGCGTTGCTCTGTTACTTGGTTTGGAAGTTAACAGGGGGTCTTTTAGGACCCCCCCCCCCCCCGTAGGGCGCAGGTGAAAAAAGCTCCCATAGGGCGAGGGTTAAAGGGAGATAATCACCTTTTTCCACAAAAATAGAGCTAGCACCTGAAATCGATAGACGAGGCCAAAATATGATGTAAATTCATCACATTTTGCATATAAACATTCCTACCAAAAGATATTGGCAGTTTCCTACCGATAAGCGATCCACGCTTATATCGGTCGGTACTCAGCAAGTACTCTGTAACGAATTGAGTAAATTAGCCTCCTTACACATTGTTATTTATCATGAAGTATGCAATATGTTTCCTGCACTCTATCTTTTGCGAATATGTGCCAAAAAATGTATGAACAATCAACAATCATTTGAGAGAACAAAGTGCATTGACAGCGGCAGTTTAGCTTGGCACCGGCCGGCCGGTGACAAGCTAAACTACGGCGACCTATTTAGGGTCTGTTCCCGTGGCGCCTCCCGGGAGGAGTTTAAAGCAGCTTGGAGCAGCCCAGAACAGCCGTATGGGAGCCGCCACGGGAACGATCAGAGACGTTTAGAGGAAGTATCAGCTGTTTGCGTCCATGGTTGGGTATCTGTTAACATTAACCAATGTGTCAACCGCGCCATAAATGTACTCCTCCGATCTCCTCCGGTTGTCTCACCTCGATTTCGGGAGCAAGTTAGGAGTTTAGAGGAGATTTCGGGCGCAGTTGGATAAGCTTGGAGCAACTTGGAGCAGCCACGGGAACGACTTGGAGGAGGTTAGAGGAGGTTAGAGGCGCCACTGGAACAGACCCTATGGGCCTGTTCCAGTGGCGCCTCTAACCTCCTCTAACCTCCTCCAAGTTGCTCCAACTTGCAACTGTCTGTGCATTATTATAGGACAGTTGCAAGTTGGAGCAACTTGGAGGAGGTTAGAGGCGCCACAGGAAGAGGCCCTGTGTGTCGGCGATTTGTTTATAAGTGCCCATTCAACAACGTTGAAGGCTAGGCTAGCGCATCAGCTGGAGTTGATGAAGCAGTTGGCCGCAAGGGACCGCTAGTGAGCCAGGGTGTTATGACGTCGCAAGCAAATGGTACCAGTTAAATATTTAACGCCAAATATTTATTTATTTATAAATAATTAAACCAATCAATATTTAGTGGTACCATTTGCTTCCGACGTCATAACACCGCGGCTCACTAGCGGTCCCTGGCGGCCAACTGCTGCAACAACTCCAGCTGATAGTGCAGCCATGTTGCCATGTTGAACAGATTGATGCAAAAGCGCCAGATGTTGCGCTTTCCAATAGTGGAGGAAAAATACTGATCATTAATTTTCCCAAACTTCCAACTTTGAATAAGGGAATAATTTTATTTTATTCTTAAATTTATATAACAGCATTTTAATACAATAATGGTAGACAAAGAAATTGTTGCTAACAAAATCAAAAGGTGATTATCTCCCTTTAAGTGCAGTGCCTTGAGTCTTGACAAGCTCTGCCCACTTTGCATAAACAAATTGATGCATCAATAAATTGATTTTTTGGACCTAGTGCCAGCAACTGACATGAATGGACAAGTGAATAAATTGCTACCTCAACCTCCACAACCTACAATACACTGCAGCATTGTAGCAATACAAAACATAAAGACTGATAGGTTAAAGGGAGATAATCACTTTTTCCACACAAAAAATGGAGTTAGCACCTGAAATCGAAAGACAAGACCAAAATATATTGTAAATGCATTACATTTTGCATATAACAATGCTTACTGATAGATATGTCAAGTTACAGTTGATAAGCGTTCCACGCTTATAATCAGCAAGTACACTGTAAAAAATTCAGTAAATTAGACTCCCTACACATTGTTATTTATCATGAAGGTATAAATATGTTTCCTGCACTCTATCTTTTGCAAATATGTGCCAAACTTTTATGAACAATCAACAATCATTTGAAAAAAGTGCATTGAAATAGTCAGTTTAGTAGTGGCAGTGAGGACAACCTATTTAGTGCCAGCGATTTGTTTATAAGTGCCCATTCAACAACATTGAACAGATTGATGCAAAAGCGCCAGATGTTGTGCTTTCCAATAGTGGAGGGAAAATGCAGTACTGATCATTCATTTTCCCAAACTTCCAACTTCAAATTACAGAATCATTTTACTTAATTCTTCAATTTAGATCACATTGTTTTAATACCATAACGGTAGCCAAATAAATTGTTGCTAACAAAATAGAAAGGTGATTATCTCCCTTTAACTAAGATGAAAAATACCAAGAGAAACATACAATGAACACAACAGATTAAGCAATATTGGGCTGGGCTCATCCATTCACTGATTCACTGATTCACCAGTATGCAAAACATGGCAGGAATGTCGATGAGATATTTGGGGCAGCTCAAATCCTGACCCAAATGGGGCAGAATTTTCTGGATCAAATGTCGCTCATCAGCCCAATGTTATTGACCAGGGGGGTCAGTCATCAGCAGAATTGTGTTTCATCTAGTGTAAATTTTATCTGTCCCTAGCACATGATAACTTACATATAAAATTAATAAATCCCAGCAAATACACCACAACACGTCTGATGTGTTGGTGCCAACCCTGCCCTGACAAGATCGTCAAAACCTGCCACATTTTGCATACTGGCTGATTCATTCATTCATCCATCCATGCATATATTGTATTTATATCACACATGCCAGTTGATCTTGGTGATGGTTATAAGAACTAGCAGTCAATGTGAGGAATTGATGGCATAAACAAAAATGGCATGATTGCATAATACAGATACAGCAAAGCACAACCATAAATCAGCAAAGCACATTACAGCATACTGTATGAGGTTTTGATGTTTGCAACAATCTTACTGACTGGTATTCCCTAATCCAGTAGAGTAATGTTAAGGCTGTCCGGTTCAGTTGCCAAACATCAAAATGTCATCTTTGTATTTGATTAGCAGAGTATTGGTGTTTTAGAGCATCAGTATCATTTCAGTTGGGCAAACTATGGGGAGGCAATCAAAAAGTTGATTGAAGTGGGCGGGGCGATGCCCTTATAAGGGCATGCTTGCAGACCTTCAGTAACCTGTCAATATTTGAATAATCAAGCGATGAAATAAACTCAGAACCACAGAATCAGCAAGTAAAAATATGAAACTATGCAGATTATATGAAAGCTACTTAGAAGAAAAAATAAATGAACGTGCATCTGATGATCTACGGCAATCAACAAATTGATTATGGGCATCTGAAAATTACGGCGGCGATCAAATTTTTGATTGTGCAAACAGCTGGCTAATCAATATATTGATTATGTTAACTTATACTGAAAATGTTATAATGCTAATGTTAATTTTATTGTTAATGTTATACTGGAAAAGCAAGCTGAAATCAAATAATATTAATAATTAATCCAAATGGAATCATCTGATAAATAATTAGTTCACTAGGAAGCATAACAAATGACCTCGATTTGATGAATTTAGGAAATACTTTTTATTTGTATTCAGAAAGACACAAAGACACAGTCAGTGGATACTGGAACAACACTATTTTTGTAGATCAATAATTTTTCTTTCTTTTCTAACAAAAATATGATGTACATAGGCTTTCTTTCGATGTACATGACACGTTTCAGTGTGGGGATGTGCCAAAACCAATCAAAATATTGATTGCATGCCCATATTAGTGCATTGCTCCGCCCACTTCGATCAACTTTTTGATCAATCAACTTTTTGATTGCCTCCCCCTAGTTTGCCCAACTGATTTACACCCCCAATAGCATCTTCTTCTTCCTTTACTAAGAAGATTAAGATAAGATAAGATATACAATACATTCAAATAAAAATGTAGGGTCGTATTCCGCTTTTGCACACCTTTTTATAGGAAAATTGAATATTTTATGCCAATTTTATACATCTCATTTCACTAGAGCTGCACTCAAAACAGGGACATTCTCAGTACCTACTTGATAGTGCCCTGGTATAAACCGCCCCAACCAACCGCAACGCTTGCTACGCGCCCTAACCCATCAAGAAGAACCGCAACGCTGGCCGTATTCTCTCTATGGCCTTGGGCCGTATCGAGGCCATTGCAACTGAAATGTAAACAACGTGGAGCTGTTTTTTGTTGTGTGAAAGGCGTCAGATATGTATCAGTATCGGTACCATTCGCCTTGCCATTTACCTATAATATAACTAGACAGCCGACTGCCCGGCCCCCTCCGAAGTTAGTTGGCAGCACTATAGCTCTTGGGCGTGACTTTCCTACTAGCCCATAGGGTTCACGTGTTAAATGACCCAACTTTGGGAAGCTGTATCTCGAGTTCTATTCACCCGATTCGCCTGCAGTTAATCTTCAAAGAAAGAACGTTCAAATATCTCTCGACGATTCCTCTACCATTTTTCACCTAACCCAGCCGAATTCTTAGGGCGTGAGGGGTAAAGATTTGACTGCACTCCGTGCCGGTCTGGCCAGTTTCTGGCGGCGCCGGTGCGCCGGCGGTAATAGCTCAGTCGGTAGCGCATTGGACTACGGATGCGAGGGTGGTGAGTTCGAATCCCGCTCGGGTAAGGGTGATTTAGCGCAGGAATGATGTTATATTATTTTTGATCGTTGATAACTATGTTTTTATCGACAAAATAAACTGTTTAAAATGTTTTGTCGAAATTAACTTGATTTAAACCATCTTCTCCGGCTTGATATGTAGTAATTCCGCGATGATAACTTGTTAATAGGTAATTGTCGTATTTATCCTTCTCGTTTGTCCTTTCATATCGCGACCTGCTAGTGTGACAAGCTGTGAGTACTAAGTAGTAGCGTGTATGAGTGAATACAATAAGAATATATTTGTGAAATACCTCTTTCCAGCTTTTACACTGATTGATACTTATTAAAACGTAAGTAAAGTAAAACATACACATTGATTACAATCATACTCGTTCGAAGATTGTTAAAAAACATTTAACTGACAACTGGTTTTCCAGATACTTTCGAGCTTTTTCTTCGTTTCTCCGACTTCACATCCTGTTTTTTACGAAAACTGACAACCAAGCCATTGAAAGAAAAGTTACTCCAATAAATCATTATTGAAAGCACTGTAGCAGCAATAATACACCAGCATTGTAGGAGCTACAGTGGCACAATTGATGCAAAAGACAAGATGACGCACGTACGAGATAACTTGTTCCTACATGGATTACCAGAGACTGAAGCCCGATTCAAGAAGATCCCTTCACACAACTAAATGACGGATATCCAAGCAATGACGGATATCCAATCAGCCCTCACAACAAATGCAACACTGGATTTTAGATACCAGTGGATCTCCAGGTGAAATTAAGCGACAGATATCGGATTACACATGATACCGTGATAAGCATACCACAACATAAAATCAGTGGTGGATCTAGGATCCCATCAGATCTCACGGCAATATGCAACTGAATATCTCGGATGCCATATCTTTGGGTTAAATCTAGCAACAGATTTCGAATCACACAGTATCCTCTTATACACACACCAGAACAACGGAAGTAACATGTACCTCAGACCTCAGCAGACTTACGGTACAAAATAAAACAGCCCTCTCGATTCTGCCAGTACCTGAGAAGTTGACAACAAAACGACATGAACAAAACAAGAGAAAAACATGACATGAGTGAATGAGCACAATTGTCCAGTCTATTCACTACAGCCTATACACTAGTTTTCACTGTGCGTGGTGCCAGCACTTCCTCGCTCCTCACCGTGCCCGAGACTCGGCGCGTCGGGCCCTGTTGATGTTGCCCATCCTGATAAATGTCCGGACGCGGGCGAAGGAGGCGCGAATCTTGGAATGGACGCGTGGGACGCGTCAGGCCGCCGATACTGACGACCCTGGTCCACAGGGCCTGCAGAGGCACCGACTCGGCCGAGGCGGATGGTACACAGAGGGGGCGGTCGACGGGCCTCTTCCTCGCGATGTAGCCGGCGACGTAGGCCATGGCGCTCTCTGTCGCGGACACACCGGTGACCGTGTCCCGCGCGGCCGACGACGCAGCAGGGCGGCATGCTGCTGACTGGGACGCTTCCGCCTGGTGAAGCAGGTCAGCCACATCCCTCAGGTCGTCCATGTCCTCCCCGTTATCGCCGTCTGTTTTCGCTGTCGTCACTTCCTCCACCGGTCCGGTGAACTCCAGCAGGTCTGCCGTCAGTTCGGAGGTGCCGGTTGCCTCCACCTCCAGCACCTGATCCAGCTGCTCCTCCAGATCACCAGTCTCCGGCTCTGCCGCATGATCACCGTCTCTGCAGACGGGACTTGCGCCTCGCTGCATGACGAACAGGAGGGTAAGCAGGCGAATCCTTGCCCTCGCTTCAGTCGGTGTGGGGTTCTGGTTGGAGCCTTCCGGGCCTCTCACCATGCCGAACAACCCTTCCAGCCTGTCCTGCGTGAGCTGGCGAGTCAGGACGAACACATCGCCGAACTCTGCCTGGAGGTCCTTGAACAGGCCACGCACCGACCGGATGCTGATGACCATCCCTCTCTGGAACGGGTACATGCACCGTGCGGTACCGACACGCATCAGCGTGGCCTCCGTCACAGCGGCGGAGATAGCCCTCTCTTGTTCATCGCTGCCACGGTAGCCTCTCTGTCTCCGCTGATCTTTTGTGTCGCCTGGGTAGCTGGCGTTGAGGACATCCGTCGCTTCGTCCACGACACGAAGGAACCTCGCCTCCTCTTCTTTGTCCGCGACGTGCCGCTGCAAGACGCTGGCAGTCGAGGCGCTCAGGAGTTGGAGACACGGACCATGCCGGTGACCTATAAAAATAATAATTAGACACCAATAGAGATGTGAATGGATGGCAGCAGACGCTCAGTGGAGCACAGAAGGAACTTGTGACAAGTTATATAGAAATTATTGGTCACTTTTAGGTCACGCCAATATTGAGGTCATCACACTGCAGACTGGTTATTGAATATTGATTCAACCTTTTTTGGAACGATTCAACCATGATTCATTTTGGAACCTGAATGATTCAATCACTGCTCGATTCATGGATACACATTTGATAATTGCTTCTTTCCAATTCAAAGAATCAAAAACATATTTTAATCGATTCACGCTTGATTCAACATTTAAATGTATGTTGTATTTACGTCAAAGCAATACAAATGGAAACATACACATAAATGATCATTTCTTTTTTTACAGCAATCATATTTCAGTATAAATGAATGTAGCCGCTGGGACTACATTGTATTTGCACAATTTACCATGTGCACTTGAATCGTTAAGTCTTTAAATCTTTTGATTCAATCAGCCTTGATTCCATGCGGGGTTTGATTCAATCACGATTCATGAATAAAAAGATCTAGTGGTGAATCAATTTGGTTTTATTCAAGGAATTTTGATTCAACGATTCAAATCGATTCAGTCAGTCAAATCAATGACCATTCTGCATCACAGGCTAGGCTTGTGCTTCATTCCGGTGGAATTGAATCCGATTCCGGAATCGATTCAGTTTGTACTGGATTCGGACTCGATTCCGTTGACATCTGAGTGTAATAGGAATCAGGTGGAATCAATAATTTTTTTAGAAAACAATTGAATCGGCATCAATGGGTCATTTCAAGCGATTCCTTTTTATTTTCGTTTAAATCGTCCTCACCATGAAATTAAGTTTTCTTCAAGGTTATCTATGTCTTAGAGCACGCATAGCTAAAGCAAAGGTTGGTGACGATATGCAACCTAATGAGGGTAAATAGATATGCCCAGTCATTCCGCTTATTTAGGTGGAGAGTGGAGACATACAATAATGTTCACTTACGCCAATTATGTTTTTTGTCCTGAATATTCTCATATGTTTAAATATAAATACATCCATTTCCCTGTGCATCATATTGCAAAACATCATTCATGCATCATAAAGTACATAAAGTCTATAATAATAATATTGTGTTGTTTGTTTTATTATCTTGTTTTTTTAATTCGTCATTTTCGAACCGTCACGATTTTACAGCACATCTCCGGTTTGCAATGAAATTCATGAAATGATTGAAGTTTTCTATCAAAATAAATATATTGAATATACTTGTTAAATATATTTAATATGGCTATATGGTGATCACCTCTATAATTACTAAACATAACATTATATATCAAATGATGTGTAATATTATAGGGAAAAGATAGATAGTCATATGGGGATGTCACCATAGACAGCCCAGTCTTTTAACAGTAGGTAACTATTCAAATTGCCATACCTGAACTGTTGTGCATCAGTTTCTTGATGTCCAACAGATTGGGTGGCACCTGACCGGCTGCTGGCTCTTCTCCTTCACTACACGAGTACCATCCTTGAATCCTGCAGTATAATAATTTTGTATGAATCATGTGCGCATAGACAGAGTATATTACTGGGTAACCCAGAACCCAAATTATTCATAACAGGTATACATAACCAAAAGGTTAAATATGTGACACATACAATATAACTGCTGCATGTTAAGTTGTGATGACAACAATTTAGATTATCCCTAGTGAAATTTGAGATGGCAAGGTCATGAATTTACACTTGAACCACAGACACAGTGCAAAGAAGATCATCAATAGTCATATAACAGAACATAATGCTACCTGCTATGTGTTATGTCAGATTTAACAGCTAAATAATTTAAACACAAGTTACACAAGAATGTAAGCATATGTAAATGATAGGGCAAATGAATGAATGTAAGTGATAGGGCAAGGCAAATATACCTCAATGAAACCCCAGATTTTCTAAGCCATGGATGCAGGCATGTCAACCACGTCTAAATGTAGATTATAAAGCGTAACATTAATCTTTACCATATGAAGGCAATAGAGAGCAACAATTACCATAGCTGTTCCAAATTGGCTGCTGTGCTGTTGTCAGCTGAAGTTAGAGAGCCTGATTCGCTGGAAGATTAATGACACCAGACGCATTACCATGTCATACCAGGTGACATACTCCTGCTAACAAGTGCCAGCTCTGCTGCTGCGACAAAGTAGGTGCAGTACAAGTGTTTTGTCAGCAGGCACAGAAATTGGCACATGCGGAAGTGGCACAGCTGAAGGCGGGCTTGTAAACAAAGCAGAGCACTTGTTCCGGGTTGAAAGCAGCAAACACTGCCATGGCTATCACAATCACTTTGCTGTATGATAATTTGTTTGGCCTTTGTGCACATGCATTAGAATATGTCCTTTCAGCGACAAATCTGTGAAGCTCTTTGAAGCAGGATTCCGAAAAATGTTCAGAGCAATTCCTAGGGTCTTTAACCTCTTCCCTTGCTGCATCTCGTCGAATTAATTGCCACCAAAGATCGGCCACTTTGGGATCACGAGGAAGACGGTGGTAGCCACTAGCCAGTTCCCAAATGATTTTAATTACCCTTCTCCGAACTATTGGTACAGCCAGGCACAACACAGTAGGGCATAGCCGGGTACAAAACGTGAATTGAAAATGGAAGAGATCAAGCTCTACCCGACAACTTAACAGTTAAAAACTTTACAGCGCCTTACGTACCTAGTCTACAGAATCTAGCGACAAATATGAATAATCTACAATACATTTCGATTATTTCATTTACTCTAAGAGCTTTCGTAATACCTGCGCGGCTTTCGCTCCTCGGTAAAGCTACCACATATTTAGATGGAACTAAAACAAATAGTATATAGTAGTGAATCTAGTACTTTTCTAGTATTATCCTAAATAAATCATACTAAAATCCGTTCCACCCGTCCTCTATCACCCTGCGACTGCCGTACGTCCGGCCGCTCGCTGCCCGTTCCCGCCGGGCGACACTAGCGCCATCTGTAACGAGGCAAAAGCGTCCGACCGCCCATTGCCCCATGTTAAATTCGCTAAAAATAAGGCTTAAATTAAAACAAATGAGCCGATCCTTGACATTTTAAATGGATTCGTTGGATGCAATGGGGTTTTAGGCGAAGAATGTTGGTAAAATTATTGCTTCGAAAAAAAATATCCAAGAAGGAATTATCTGACACACGAAAGCGTGCAGACCGCAAAACAGTCAAACCGGGTCGAACGGCCCCGCCTATTTCCGCCGCCTAAGTGTACTTGTCAGATACCGCGAACTATGTCAATTATCTGTATTCTCGAACACAACCTTCCCCGCCCGCGGCCGCCACACAACTCCCCCCAGCCGAACCCCGCACCGCCGGCTCGAGAACAGGAATCCAGCCGGCAGTGCACGTGCGCCGCACGTCGGATGCACCTCCCGCCCGCTGAACTGCAGACGCAACCCAGGCACGGTAAGTCCAGAGGCCATCAGTAACTACATTAGTAACTACACTAAGTCTATTTCTATTTCCGCCTAAGTGTATATTGTAAATCGGCATGCCATGCCCGCCAGCTTTTGGAGAAGCTCATATATCTGCAACCGCACGTCCGATTGACAAGCGGACTTCTTTGCTGAGTAGCCCCATCCACCCTATCCTGTTTGAGACCAGTGCCGACTCACGTGAGCGACTACCACTGCGCGTGGTGCGTGCCGCGTGAGGGGTGTGCAAAGTGTTTTGGAACCAAATACTTTGCACACCCCTCACGCAGCACGCGCCAGTGGCGGATCCAGAGAGGGGGGGGGGACACTCCTTGAGCCTCGAATGAGGGGTCCTCTGGCCGCCTGATGGGCCCTCTGGCCGCCTGAGGGGGCACTCTGACCGCCTGAGGGGGCACTCTGTCCGCCTGAGGGGGCCCTCTGACCGCCTGAGGGGGCACTCTAGCCGCCTGAGGGGGACTCTGACCGCCTGAGGGTACTCTGTCCGCATGAGGGGGCCCTCTGGCCGCCTGAGGGGGCACTCTAGCCGCCTGAGGGGCACTCTGACAGCCTGAGGGGGCCCTCTGGCCGCCGGAGGGGGCACTCTGACCGCCGGAGGGGGCACTCCGGCCGCCTGAGGTCGCCCTGAGGGAGTCGGGATTCGCATCCATAGGCGGTGAAACAGGGGGCACCGGGCACTGTTCCCTCTTGAATCCAGGAGGGGAGGCGGGGCACCAATGCCCTAGTGCCCCCTTAATATTACTGAAAACTCACCTATTTTATGCGAAATGGTGCGAAATTTAGAGACAAAAAAAAACGCGCCTCAACTCCTAACTATTATGCTATCGTGTACCAACAGCGTGACAAGTTCGTCACGACACTTCAACGCAACATCTCAACCACGCAGACTTGTCAGAGATATGAGCTTCTCCAAATGATTCATATTTGTCATGAGTCGATTCACAGTGATTCAAGGACCATAATGAATGATTCAATCATGATTCAATCACTCAACATTACCATAATGAATGATTCAATCATGATTCAATCACTCAACATTACCATAATGAATGATTCAATCTTGATTCAATCACTCAACATTAAAGGGAAGTGTCGACTCCTTTGTCTAACTCCTTTGATTTTGAATGTGCGACTCTAAGATTTTATGAGCGTGATAAGGAGGTCATGCTCTACCTGTGTGTCAATTTGCATGCACATCAGAATAGTCTGCTGTTTGACCTTAAACATATGACCTGTTCTAACTCCTTTGATTTTAAATGTGCGACTAAGATTTTACCAGAATGATCACTAGGTCGTGATCTATCTGTGTACCATTTTTGAAGCCAATCCAAATAGTCCGCGAATGTATTTCCGATGTGAATGTGAATGTGAGCCAATTGGACACGCGTGTTGTTTATTTTGATTATAAAATGATATTTATAATATTTATTGTAATATAATAAATAATAATTGCAAATTCCAAGTTCCAAAAGCATTCATGACTTTACGTTTCACTTTTTTAAGCGAATAGAACATTTTTGATTTTGCATTAGGTATTCTTTTTATAAAGCATGATGTGGAATAAAGCGGCGCCGATGCGACAGTGATATTTGGGACATGCGGAGGTCATGCAAATGTTTGTTTATGATTTAGTTTTTGATATGGCATAGCCTAGAAATTAGGAAAAGGTGGATACCTTTTGATGTTTCGTGTGCAAAAGGTGTGTGTGTACTGTGTGGTTTATGAACCAAAGTATGAGTTAGTTACCTTTTCTAAGTATTTAGGTATCTACCCTAACCCTACCAGTTCCAAGGTATTCACCTAGTTAGGGCTGATTGAACAGTGACTTTGTGCCCACTGGAGTTGGACACAAAGCCTCGCTTTCTTTACGCATAGATGAATTACAGGCTACAGCTCAGGACACAGAGCTCATATAATTGGCCATTAAGTGCCTGGTTTGTCCACAGGGCACAGATGAATGCTGGGCCGCTAGCATATTTTGTGAACAGTTTATGCTGTTCGACCAAAAAAGAATGATTCTTTGAGCAATGAATGATTCAATCAGCCTATTTTCTCTGTATGAATGATTCAATCAGTGACTCACAACAGGTTTGCGCATGAGGTGAATCGATTCATGAGTCATTCATTTGAAATAAGAATGATTCAATCAAAAATAGTCGATTCACAATGAATCATTGACAAGTCTGCAACCACGGTACTTTGAATTCTGGTTACTGGCTTTGAATTTAATTGAATACTGAATACTGATATAATCTGACACAGCACCAAGCCCCTCACAGCGAATCTTGCCTCAGGTTTTACACGCAGCCACCACGCGCGCGCGAGTTCACGTTGCGAGCGCGCCACGGTAAAGAGATAAAAAGGCGAAGTCACGTGACTATTTTAAAGCTGAGGCTCCGACACACCTCCACTTCAGCACCACTTATCAGCTGAAAAACTGGATAACATGTCTTACTTTTGCATTCAATAGATAGCCTGTCTTATTCTCATTACAAAATTGTATTAAAATATAAAATATCTTGCACAGAAATACCTAAGATGCCCGAACTTCCAAGACACTACAAATTTCGTCGTAGGGTTTAGTGTTAACTTTAGAAGAAGAAACACATTTTTGCCTCGCTAGTGAATTGCTGTCAGGAACGGCCTGAGCGCAGTAGTCGGCCATCTAGTTATAATAGAGATCAATGGTACCGATCATTGATATATGATCGCCAGTGACGGCGCCCCTCCGGCGTGTGACGGCGCCCCTCCGGCCCGTGACGGCGCCCCTCCGGCTAGTGACGGCGCCCCCTCCGGCCAGTGACGGCGCCCTCCGGCCAGTGACGACGCCCCTCCAGCCAGCGACCGCGCCCCTCCGACCAATGATGGCGCCCCACCGGACAGTGGCGGCGCTTCTCCCGCCAGTGACGGCGCCCCTCCGGCCCGTGACGGCGCCCCTCCGGCCCGTGACGGCGCCCCTCCGGCCCGTGACGGCGCCCCTGGCCAGTCACGGCACCCCTCCGGCTAGTGACGGAGGAGGGGGGGGGGGGGGGGGCGCTCCTTCCGCACGGTGCGGAAGGAGGGTCGGGTGGCAACTCCTTGCAAAATTTGCGTCAATATTGGTGGTGCCCTCGTCGATCGGGTGGCGCCCCTCTAGGCAATGACCTGGTACTTTGTGAGTGTGTGCACACGCCACTGCCGCCATCATATGTGTGTGCGTCTCTATTTATTTATTTATTTGACATCAGCTGAACACTCCACAACAAGCGTGGCTATTACGTGTCATTGTCATGAAGTTAGAACAGATGGATTAAGTCAAGGTACTTACATACAAGCACACGCACACCGCACACATACTGATATTTACAAGTGTCACATATTCCGCGTACTGACTCGCTGGTCACGCATTACGTACATGCGTCTTTGCGGCTCGTTTAAATGCTGCTGGCGTCAATCGCATCGCGTCGCCGGGCATAGCATTGAGCACAGATGTTGCCTGACATAAAAACGATCGCTTGCCTGCCGCCGTTCTCATCGGGGGCGGCCGCAGCAGCCGGTCCTGCCGGGTGGTACGATCACCCGCTCGTGAGTCAGCGTACGTCACAAACTGAGTAGCGAGTTCCGTGGGCTCGCCAAGTACACACATCTTGTGGGCAAGAATGGCCACCTGAAGATGGTACATCTCATGAGCTGTGAGCAGGCCCAGGTCACCCCGCGCGCGAGACACGTGGTCAAACTTACGGAGCCCTGTCACGACTCGGGTGGCAAAATTCACGACTTTCATAAGTCTGTCGTCGTTTGAGACCGAGCCGTTTCCGCACACCGGAAGACAGTATCTCACGCGCGAGATGACCAAGGCCTGCACCACTGACAGCATGGCGCGCCGCGGGAGGAAGGCCCTCAGGTGGCGGAGACCGATCAGGAGGCCGATGCATTTGTGCACCACGTCACTAACGTGCGCGTCCCAGCTGAGGTGACGGTCGAACGTGACGCCTAGGTTCTTAACGCACCGGCTCTCCTTCACGGTCTCACCACCGACCCGCACGCTGACAGGGGAGAGGTCGCGGGTGTTCTGACGGGTGCCAAGGAGAAGGATTTCCGTTTTGGATGTGTTGAGTTTAAGTCCGTGGGCATGGAACCACGATGCTAGGGAAGATAAGGTAGACTCCATGCGTAGGATAAGTGCAGGAAGGTTGTGCTTGGTGTCGGACATAAGGATTTGGGTATCGTCAGCGTACTGGGTCACATGAGCGTCCGGCGCGTGCAGGCTGAGGTCGTTGGCGAAGATAGTGAATAACAGGGGACCTAGGACTGACCCTTGGAAGACTCCCATGGTGTTGGGAAGAGGTTTTGAAACGACTCTGTCACCGGAAGGAGAAGTGAGACAGATGGACTGAGTATGACCGGAAAGATAGCAGGTAAACCAGGCCGGGTCTACGCCGTGGAGCTGAAGTTTGGATAGGAGTAGAGAATGAGGAATGACATCAAAACATTTACTGAGGTCGAGAAGGCACAGAAGAGAAACACGGCTTCGGTCCATGTTAGAAAAAACATGGTTAGTGACAGAAAGAAGAGCGGTTTCGGTAGAGTGATGGGGGCGAAAGCCGTGTTGGGATGAGGATAGAAGGTGATTGTCGGACATATAGAAGGAAAGTTGCCGCTGCACCAGGCGCTCGACAACTTTGGCCATGGAAGGAATGATGGAAATAGGCCGGTAATTTGAAACTAAGTCAGGATCGCCAGATTTATGGATAGGATGGACCAGGGAGTGCTTCCAAGAATCGGGATAATCACAGGAGATGAGGCAGGTATTGACAACATGGAGTAGGATAGGGCCGATGGCGTCAAAACAGAGGAGAAGGATACGGATACAGATGCCATCAGCACCACACGCACCAGATCGCTTCATGGAGAACACTACCTCCCGCAGCTCACCTAGCGTCACTCCGGTGACCCTGAAACCACAGGCACCGACGCGCGGCAGGCGGCACTGAACGTCGGGGGTCACCCCGGCGCTAGCTAGGCTGGCCGCCACGCGTGGGCCCACGTTCACGAAGAAATCATTCATCTCGTCCGGTGTGGCCGAGGGCAGACGGGCGGTGTCACTCCGCTTACTGGCGATCAGCGGGCGGATGACGCGGTAGAGGGAGCTGCTCCCCTGGGTGCGCAGCCGCTCCTCAATACCGGTCCTGCAGTCTCGCCTGATCGCCGACCTCAGCACCCTGTCCAGCTCGCGGAAGGCCGGCGACCGTCCCTCGCGGCGCAACACGCCCCTCCGCTCGGCCATTACAGTCAAGGTCTATGCCAGTGAGGTCCCAAGCTCATGTGCGCCCATCTCCCAAAATGTGGCGCCCCCTTCATAACAGGTGCGATGGCGGCAAGATGCCTTCCGAGGGCGGCATAAAGCACATAGGGCGGCAACATACCTTCCTAGGGCGGCAAGATGTCCTCCGAGGGCGTCATGGTGCGTTCTAAGGGCGGCAGAATGCCTTCCGAGGGCGGTAAGACGTCTTCTGAGGGCGGCATAATGCGTTCTGATGGCGGCAAAATGCCTTCCGAGGGCGTCATGATGACTACCAAGGGCGGCATAATGCGATCTGAGGGCGGCATAATGCACTCTGAGGGCGGCACAATGCGCTCTGAGGGCGGCAATATGTTCCGAGGGTGGCATGGTACATTTTCAGGACGGCATAATGCACTCTGATGGCGGCAGAATGCCATCCGAGGGCGGCAAGACGTCTTCCTTCTGAGGGCGGCATAATGCACTCTGAGGGCGGCAAAATGCCTTCCAAGGGTGCATAATGCGCTGAGGGCGGCAAAATGTCTTCCGAGGGCGGCATAATTCACTCTGATGGCGGCATGATGCCTTCCGAGGGCGGCAAGATGTCTTCCGAGGCCTTACGAGGGCGGCAAGACGTCTTCTGAGGGCGGCATAATGCGCTCTGGTGGCGGCAAGATGCCTTCCAACTTCTAAGGACGGCATGGTGGCTTTCGAGGGCGGCAAGATGTCTTCCGAGGGCGGCATGATGCCTTCCGAGGGTAACGAGATACCTTCCGGGGGCGGCATAATTCGTTGTGACTGTCCAGTCGGCGCCCCTGCATGCCTCGCAGGGGGGGGGGGGGGGCGCCCCTGCGAGTCGTGCACCCATTTGAATCGGAAATGAGGCCCCTTTTGGGCTAGAGATGACGATCCCAACAGCTGTGCCCGCTCCTGAAATGTACTTTCTGGTTGTGCGCCTGGGCCTATCCCTTTGATTAGTCACCACTCTATCTGTCATGATGCACCGAAGCGATCGGTACCATTCTTATGTCTGTGCGATTTACCGTTTGCATGTTATTGGCTGATGTTTCCTTTCCTTTCTTGACAAGGGCGGATCCAGCGGGCCGTTTTTTTTTTTTGGGGGGGGGGGGGGGGGGGGCAAACCGTTTTTAGCGGACCTTACCTACCTCCAATTTCGGATTTCTTCCCGGATTTGGGTCCCTTTATTTTGCTACTGCAAGATTTCTATTTTTTATTTGAGCTTTTCGACATTTTGGGATATCGAAAAAGGAAAGATGTCAGCTTGCAGTTTGTTTTGTTCTGACATTGCCGTACACTGATAAAAACTAGTGTCAATTGTCAGCTGTACAGGGGCGTCGCCGATAATTTTTGAGTGGGGGAGGAGGGTCGGCTAAAATTACTAAAGAAAAATATCCATTTGTTTGCGTGTATTTAAGCCTTTGCAGCATTTTTAATGCGGGCTTTCATGTTATAGTAGGTACTTGTTATTTAGCGCCGCGAAATTTGTACGGGTTTGCCTGATACAACCCAGAAACATAGGCGGTGGGCCTTGCAGAGAATAGGATAAACATGTTATTAATTAAATTCACCGTTACAACGGTTTCTTCATTTTCACACATTTTCTTTTCCGCATTTTCCGAAAGCAGAACGACTTTTCCGCACATAAATGGTCCCTGCGGATCTGGAGGAGCCTGGGGCGAGATGGCCTGGGGAGATCAGCGAGACGGTCCTGGCCTGGTCTCACAATAGCTCTTCGGTCCAGCAAGTTGGGCACCGCTGGAGCAGCTTCCGGGTGCCGATGTCCGTGTCTTTGCGTTCGCGTCGCCTTTTTTCGGAACTCGGCAGACTAGCTAAACATGTAGCCCCCTTGAAAGTTAATATTTCATAAAGGGAATGGGCCCTGGGCCCTGGGGCTGGGGCAGTGCAATCACTGTGGATAGATGGATTTTGACCGCTGCAAAGGCAATTTTTACACCTGTACGTCCGTTTGGGGGGGGGGGGGGGCATGGCCCCTTTGGCCCCCTGGATCCGCCCCTGTTCCTTGATAAGCTTTCCTTTAATTATTTTCTTCATTGCTATTTTTGTACTACCCATACCTTCAGTGCTGTGAATATGTGGAGTGAAACGCATCGAGTGGTAGTCGATATGATCCGTTAAACTAGCTGCTCATTAGTCAGGAATATGTCCCATGTGTATGTGTGAAGTTGTCAAGGCTGTATTTTTTTCCGAATTAATACCAACACAAAATTGAATTGCCCGCTGCGTAAAGTCGACATTTATATTCGACATTTATGTCTTGATTCGTCGATATGCATGCATGGTTCACCACCGTTGACCGGGCATTGCAAATGTCATCCCATCAGCAATAACGCTGTTTCGCGACGCTTTGAATTGTTTTTTTTCTGGCATAAAACCCATCCTCCCGATATGGAAGGATTGGTAGTAAGTTCAATTGCTCTTTTTATGAGAAAGAGGGGCCGGAAAATTAAGCAAGTGAAATCCAGGAAGTTCATGGGATTTGCGCCCCTCTAGGCCGAGCCATACCCTCCTCTGGGTATGGCGCCCCCTGGCAGTGGACCCCCCCACACTTTTCAGAAGGTAGCGACGCCTCTGAATTTTGATGCCATAATTTTTGCAGCGCAATGCAGTAGCTATCTGAATAGATCATTTAACTTCAAAATCACACATCAAACTGTAAGCCCTGAATTGACGTCCAACAATTCAACAATAATGCAAATAATTCAAATTATGACGAAACAAAAATGTACAGCCACATGCAAATTGCATTATTTAACTAGTATGGCCATTATAAATGAGCCCAAATTGCTGAAATCTGAATAGTTAGGTACTGAAATGAATCTACGCAAGGAAAAATAGAAGGCTTTAAAGATTTACGACTTTTAAGAACTTCTTAACGATAAACGCACCATAAGCGTGTTTTTTGCCGAACTCTCCCGATTCGACTGCAGTGATTGCAGTTTTCAAGAGCTGTCGATTACTTCTCTCCGTTTGTTCTTAGCTGTCATAGTACCGATATATTTGGGGGTGTTCAAAGCGAAGTCCTAAAACTGGAAAATCTGACCTTCGATGACCTCTGATGCCCTCAATATTGACCTGAGCCAAATAATACACGAAGTAACTTCGAATGTACTG
This sequence comes from Chirona hameri, assembly GCA_036785665.1. Lineage (NCBI taxonomy): Eukaryota > Metazoa > Arthropoda > Thecostraca > Balanomorpha > Balanidae > Chirona > Chirona hameri. The sequence goes on from JAXIVJ010006610.1 coordinate 44,341, forward strand.
GTCAAGAGCTTTCAATCTTTGTTCCGCGTCTTTCTAGCGCTTTTAGTTTTCGAGTTAGAGGGCGGGGGTTAATTTTGACCCCCCCCCCAGGGCGAAGTTGTCTCAGAGGCCCACCGGGGCGCGGGTTAAGCACGCGGAAGGGCCTCTCTTAACCCGCGCGGCGCTGGGGGGTAAATTTTACCCCCCCTCCCGGATTTTCTCCATAACTTGACAACTATGACAGTTATCAAAGTGAAACTTACGGTAGCTTATGGTGCATCAATTCTACGTCTTCTGCCATTTTTTATTTAAATTCGTGAAAATTTGTGGCAGATAATGACGTTTTAGTGACGTCATGCCATGTCATTTTTGGTGAAAAAACGTTAAATGTTTGACAAATCGTAGAAAATAGCGTGTTACTGCAAATTGCAAATAAAAGGCGTCAAAAGAAGGGAAATAACATTGTCTTTGACATGGCTATCTCAGATTTCCAAAAGTTTGGGTTTTTGACCCCCAAAAATAAAAAACTGATTTTTGGGGAAGAATTTCCACAAAAGTTTTGTATTTGAAGATTTTCAAAAAACGGAAGATATATTAGAGAACCGAGTATGAACGATGTTCAAACCAAATTTCAAAGCAATTTTTTTTTTACTGACTTATGGCTCTCTAAGAACAAGTAACTCATGACGTCTTTTTTAAATTGCGTTTTTTGGCTTTTACTGACCAGATACAGACAAATAAATGCCACCACTGTATTTCGAAGACAAAACTAGTCTAGAAACATGCAATGTTTATTTTGATTAATCAATTTCAAATGTTGACCTTATTGTGACCTGACCTTGACCTGAGGACGATTATATGGTGTCAGGCTGTGAAAATGGTTGCTTCTATCGAATTATACGTGTAAAATAACCCATACAACATGTGTCGCATGGCTTTCGTAGACCTGTGACCTTGTGTGACCTGACCTTGACCTTTGCTTACAATTTCACTTTTACTTATGCGGGAAATGAATTATACACTCTGGAGCACTTTGTGAGATAATAGTTGCAATATAAGGCTTTGGATGGAAAGTATAGCCCCAAAAACTCAAATACTTACATTTTACATTTGACCTGACCGTGACCTGACATGTGACCTTATTTTAAGAATTTCGAGTATGCATTCGATTCTTCTCGTTGAGAGCTTGCGATCGCCGCATTGCGCGTCTCGCTGCGGTTATTGGTTCGGAAGATACGAGGGGGGGGGGGGGTAAAATTTACCCCCCAGCGCCGCGCGTTCGGTTGGAGACCCCAGCGCCGCGCGGGTTAAGGACATATGGGCCTCCTTTGTGTTCTGACGGGCCCTCCTTTAAGCGATCAGAGGGGCCTCCTTTAACCCTATTCCCTGCGGGCGGCTAGAATTAGGTTAACCTGCGGGGGGGGGGGGGCAGATTCCCCTCCCCCTCCCCCAGAGATCTCGAGAACCGCTCGGTCGATTTCGATGGGAAAACGCCACTCGATTCGTCATGACAAGATCTCTCTTTTTGGACCCGGAATGTTTTTGTTTGTTCAAAAATGGGGGGCCAGGGGGCAAAACAAAAATTGGGTGTTTTTGAAAGGTCATTGCGGCCATGCCGTTCGACCGATTTGCATGCCCCAAACGTTTTTGAGGTTCAAATGTACTGGTCATATATCAAATGTACTGAAAAATATATCAAATGTACTGGTCATATATATATCAAAAGACAACAAAAAAAAATCAGGCGTATTCAGGGGATGTAAAAGTGGGGTATTTTTTATTAAAAAAATATGTGCTGTTCGTGATTATTTGGGACGACATGAACGTCACATGTGGGCATTGTATGCTGTAATTTGTTAAATGTAATATATTGCGCATATGTGGATCCAGTAAAACAAGGTGGGGGCACTGTAGCGTGCAATCGGGCGTTGCAACATTGCATCATTTCAAAAATTGAAGAAGAAAAAATAATCAAAAATTTCAATTTTCTGTCAAATTCTCTTCTTGACCCATTTGGGCCGCTGATTGCAATGCCGTTAAAATCAGCGCTCTAGAACTTCATTTGCAATATTTAGAGCATATTGCAACATTTTGCAACAATTTGCAACATTTCGAAAATTTGCGTGCGGGGGTTTCTTGACCTCTCGGATCGATTTACGGCAGCGACGATCCGCTATTTCTTGTGGTTTTTCAGAATACCCGTGAATGTATATGAATTTAAACGGTTGCAATTGCGCTGCCCGGCCTCATGCATAATATGTCTGATGAGGCTGGCCATTCCTCAGTCAACATATAGGCCTCTCACCGCTCGGATATAAGGTATGTCAAGATGGTATGTGGAGTTCGGTAATTGGTGGATATTAGGACAGGGTCTCCCACGACAGAGCCTACCGGAGTATGTCCCGACAGATGATCCGTCGCGGCATCCCTTCCCCATATCGGTTCCCATGATCCGCCCCCCAAATCATCCTGGTCCCAACCTCAACAAATACAATCCCACCACTATCTCCCCGACCTTAACAGACTTTTCACCTATAATTAATCGCTGAGCGTCAGTTCTCCCACTGGTCCTTAACTTAATCGATTATTCTGGCATACAGCTATTTATTCTCGCTCCCATTTATCCTCCTTTCAAACACTAATACAAAAGCACGGATTGACGCCCCGGTATCTCCCTCTTCCGTCTACTGCCCTCCAGTGGTGCTATTAATTACGGGTGAGAGACCTTGACCGAGTGGGGTTCCCCGCCTTTTCCTCTAATACTCCCGATAATTTCCTCCATTGCCGTCCCGCCATGTGATTAGTTTCGGCCGCCGCTCACCCCTCCATGGTCCGCGGCCCACTCTCTTACCCCATAACATCTCGTCTTACTGCGCCGCTTAATCGTTTCTTCTTAACCCGTTTACACAACCTATTAAAATCCTATAAAATATACCCCTATATAATATACATACATTTGTTAAAGGTCATTGCGCCCCTATATAATATACATACATACATACATACATACATACATACATACATACATACATACATACATACATACATACATACATACATACATACATACATACATACATACATACATACATACATACATACATACATACCGACCGACCGACCGACCGACCGACCGACCGACCGACCGACCGACCGACCGACCGACCGACCGACCGACCGACCGACCGACCGACCGACCGACCGACCGACCGACCGACCGACCGACCGACCGACCGACCGACCGACCGACCGACCGACCGACCGACCGACCGACCGACCGACCGACCGACCGACCGACCGACCGACCGACCGACCGACCGACCGACCGACCGACCGACCGACCGACCGACCGACCGACCGACCGACCGACCGACCGACCGACCGACCGACCGACCGACCGACCGACCGACCGACCGACCGACCGACCGACCGACCGACCGACCGACCGACCGACCGACCGACCGACCGACCGACCGACCGACCGACCGACCGACCGACCGACCGACCGACCGACCGACCGACCGACCGACCGACCGACCGACCGACCGACCGACCGACCGACCGACCGACCGACCGACCGACCGACCGACCGACCGACCGACCGACCGACCGACCGACCGACCGACCGACCGACCGACCGACCGACCGACCGACCGACCGACCGACCGACCGACCGACCGACCGACCGACCGACCGACCGACCGACCGACCGACCGACCGACCGACCGACCGACCGACCGACCGACCGACCGACCGACCGACCGACCGACCGACCGACCGACCGACCGACCGACCGACCGACCGACCGACCGACCGACCGACCGACCGACCGACCGACCGACCGACCGACCGACCGACCGACCGACCGACCGACCGACCGACCGACCGACCGACCGACCGACCGACCGACCGACCGACCGACCGACCGACCGACCGACCGACCGACCGACCGACCGACCGACCGACCGACCGACCGACCGACCGACCGACCGACCGACCGACCGACCGACCGACCGACCGACCGACCGACCGACCGACCGACCGACCGACCGACCGACCGACCGACCGACCGACCGACCGACCGACCGACCGACCGACCGACCGACCGACCGACCGACCGACCGACCGACCGACCGACCGACCGACCGACCGACCGACCGACCGACCGACCGACCGACCGACCGACCGACCGACCGACCGACCGACCGACCGACCGACCGACCGACCGACCGACCGACCGACCGACCGACCGACCGACCGACCGACCGACCGACCGACCGACCGACCGACCGACCGACCGACCGACCGACCGACCGACCGACCGACCGACCGACCGACCGACCGACCGACCGACCGACCTACATACATACATACATACATACATACATACATACATACATACATACATACATACATACATACATACATACATACATACATACATACATCCATCCATCCATCCATCCATCCATCCATCCATCCATCCATCCATCCATCCATCCATCCATCCATCCATCCATCCATCCATCCATCCATCCATCCATCCATCCATCCATCCATCCATCCATCCATCCATCCATCCATCCATCCATCCATCCATCCATCCATCCATCCATCCACCCACCCACCCACCCACCCACCCACCCACCCACCCACCCACCCACCCACCCACCTATTTTAAGCACTATTTTAAGCACAGAGGGGCCTCCTTTAAGCACAGAAGGGCCTCCTTTAAACACAGACGGGCCTCCTTCAAGCACAGAGGGACCTCCTTCAAGCACAGGGGCCTCCTTTAAGCACAGATGTCCCTCCTTCAAACAGAGGGGCCTCCTTAAATAACAGGGACCGCTTTTAAGCACAGGGGGTCTCCTTTAAGCTCAGGGGGCCTCCGTTTAGCACATAGGGCCTCCTTTAAGCACGTAGGGGCCTCCTGTAAGCACAGGGGGTGGCCTCCTTCAAGCACAGGAGCCTCCTTTAAGCGCAGAGTGGCCTCCTGCAAGCACAGAGGGGCCTTCTTCAGGCACAGGGGTCCCCCTTTAATCACAGAGGGGCCTCCTTTAAGTACAGAGGGGCATCATTCAAGCACGGGCCTTTTTAAGCACAGAGGGCCTCTTTTAAACACATAGGAACGCCTTTAAGCGCAGAGGGCCTCCTTCAAGCAAAGAGGGGTCTCCTTAAAGCACAGAGGGGCCTCCTTCATGCACAGGGGCCTCATTTAAGCACATAGGGGCCTCTTTCAAGCACATAGGACCTCCTTTAAGCGCAGACGGGACTCCTTCAAGCACAGCTGGGCCTCTTTCAAGAACAGGTGGCCTCCTTTAAGCACAGAGGGGCCTCCTTCAAGCACAGAGTGCCGCCTTTCAGTACAGAGTGGCCTCCTTTAAGCACAGGGGGCCTCCTTTAACCCTATTCCCTGCGGGGGCAGATTCTGCCCCCGGGAGTTTTTCACTCGCCGCTTCTAAACCGTTAGGCCTAGCGTCTTGAAACTTTGTGACTTTTCCCAACTTTTAATAGCGCGTGCTGTGTCCAAATTTCGAAAAGATCAGTCCAGCAGAGGCGGCGCCAGGCTCCTGTTTTGGGGAGGGTGTTTCGAATGCGGTTTTGCCGCGCATTCTTCCTTCGTGGTTTGCAGTGCAATATCGCAATATAAATGCGTCAGAAACTATTTCAATGCAATATACATCATAGATACTGTGATGGTACACATTTTTGGGGGCAGAGGCGCACTCAGGTTAAAAAAATGGGAGGCGATACCCTCCCTCAAATTAGGTCCAACTTCAAATTAGTAAGATGATCAAAGCGTTACGCGCACGGTGCCCCCCCCCCACACTGTTTTCCTGGATCCGCCTATGCGCAATATATTAAATTTAACAAATTACAGCATATAATGCCCACATGTGATTTTCATGTCCCAAATAATCACGAACAGCACATATTTTGTATAAACAAATCCCCCCATTTTACATCCCCGGAATACACCTATTATTTTTATATTTATTTTTTGTATTTGGTATATTGAAGACCAGTATATTTGAAGCTCAAAAACGTTTGGGGCATGCAAATCGGTCAAACGGTATGGCCGCAATGACATTTTAAAAAAAATGTTCGCATTTTTTGCCCCCTGGCCCCAATTTTTGAACTAAAAAAAATTGTGGTCCAAAAAGAGATCTTGTCATTACGAATCGAATGACGTTTTTCCCATCTAAATCGACCGAGCGGTTCTCGAGATCTCTGGGGGGGGGGCAGAATCTGCCCCCCCCCGCAGGTTAACGTAATTCTAGCCGCCCGCAGGGAATAGGGTTAAGCACAGAGGGGCCTCATTTAGGCACAGGGGCCTCATTTAAGCACAGAGGGGCCTCCTTTAAACACAGATGGGCCTCACAGGTGGGCCTCCTTTTAAGCACAGAGAGGCCTGCTTTAAGCACAGGGGGCCTCCTTTAAGCGCAGATGGGCCTCCTTCAAACACAGAAGGGCCTCCTGTCCTTCCGTAGGGGCCTCTTTTTCTAAGGGGGTCTCCTTATCAAATAAACATTGGGGATGCAAAAGGAACATTGGGGATGCAAAATTCAACATTGGGGGTGCAAGTGCATCCTCAAAAGTATACAAAGTTTCACCCCTGTAGGTACAAATATCTTCAACAACAAAGAACATGTAACAGTTGCAGATTGTTATCAAGGCCCCGCCACTTTACGAAAGTTGGGGGGGGGGGACGGAGCCGGAGGCATTCTGAGTCGATTATATCCATGCAGCGCCCATCCTCCCGCCTCCGATGCCCCTGAACGGGATACGTGCTGGATATTAACATACCTTCTTCTATGGTGCTGTCCTGACGTTATTCGCCTCGGCCTGCCATGCTGTATATTCTATATCCCTATATCCCTATATTCTATATTCTATATCCCCACACACCTACTTCTTGCTCGGAGTCTTATCATGCCATGCCTGTTGTTTCCTTATTACAATGCTATTCCGATGGTTTTGCTTGCTCTGGTTCTATTTTGATTCTTGATATGGTAGGAATTCAGAAAAGTGCGAGAAGAAGAAGAAAAAAACAATAAAGGAATGTCAATTCTGCACACGTTCAGGTTGCACAAGAGCATGGCTTGTTTACATTGCTTAGAACTTGCTTCAGCCGAAGGGCGTTAAACATCAAACCGTTCTCAGATTATACATGCTTCAGTGATACCTATTGCATGGAATAGTTTTGGTTACAGAACTGAATATTTCCAGTGATATTTTCATATTTACCAAAACAACCAAATCCGCTGAAATATGTTATAGTGAACGATGAATTTCAGACAAATAGTCTCTTCTCCGTCGAAAGGCACTAGCTACACCGCTTCGACATTACGACTACGTGCTTAATGACTTATGAGGACGTGTACAGCGCCACCTGCAAACTTAACACAGGCTTAGACATTCCACCGAAAATTAAACGCATATACTGCAATGTTAAAGAGTGCTGTTTAGCCTGTTTTGATGCACAGATTTGTTATTGTGACTGCAAATTGTGATATTGGGCACGTTTCCAACTTTTGCGACGATTTTACCTAGAGAAGTGGACCTACACAAACGTTCGTTCTGCATTCCCACACATTTCATTATTTCAGTCACGTTTTGAATACAAATGTCGATCGTTCCGTTCAGTTCAGCAGCGATATCATGATTTGCGCCTCTCACAAATGTCCGGCAATACGCTCATTGTATTAACCCTCGCCCTGGTTTATCATTTTGTTCCCCCCTGAGATTTTCGGAAATAGCGGGAAAACGGAGGCGTACACCGCTGCCAAACTTGGTACAGCTATTCGGGCATCAATTGCCCACATTGTGTAAACGTTTTGACCTCAGGCCATCACAGGTCAGGTCACCAAGTCACGTCAAGTGAACTTACCTCCAAACATGTTTGTGGTCGTGCCAAAACCACAGTCTTTGTCCGAGAGATTGGAAACTTGCATGATTTCATAAGGTCACAAGTACAGGGCCCGCAATTGCTATAGTACACATTAACCCTCGCCAGTGCAGCGTCCGATCAGTGCGTTTACCGTGCAGTGGGGGGGGGGGGGGGGGGGGTACGACCACGGTAAGTCCACGGACTACGGTAAGTACGACCCCCCTAGCGTTTCGCCCCTAATTGGGCTAGAGCTTCGATTTGAAAACGAGCGTGTTGCGTGTGATGAGAGGAAGGCATGGATACCCGATTTTAAGGTCCTAGATGTTTAGGTGACCTCTGAGGTGATGTCAATGACCCAAAATTCAACCAAATTGTAAATGTTTATATTTTGAATTTAATCGAGCTAGAATCGCGAATGAGCATATCATTATGCTAAATGGGTGCCCATTTTGAAATCAGCGTCACAAAAAGTCCTACAAACTGCCAAATTCCAAAACAAGGTCATGTCAGGTGATGTCAGGTCATTTGAGGTCAGCGACCTCGGTTGACCTGTGGAGCGCATGACCCCAGTGGAACATATAATTACGTAAAATGGATCTCATATTTGAAATCAGCGTCACAAAATGCCCTAGAAACTGCCAGAAGCCAAAAAAGTAATATGAGGTCATCGGAGGTCAGTGTATTTGTATTGTATTTGTATTTGACAATTAAAACACTCTCCAATATTACACTGGCCATTCCGAGTGCCGTGTCATAATTAGTAAGTGAAGAATGTTAAAAACGACACTCAGCACATTGCACACAATAAGATCATAGAAAATAAATCGGAGACAAATCCCCACGCTCACAAACACACATGCACACGTACGCACACACAACACACAGCATACACAACAAGCATATCGCACACACAAGCATACATAAGTCTGTCACTCACTGATATATATATATATATATATATATATATATATATATATATATATATATATATATATATATATATATATATATATATATATATATATATACACATTCGAAAAGACAAACTAACTCACATCATACTTCTAAAAGGTCATGTATCGCACGTTTAAAAGCTCTCAGTGGCAGAAGACGGACCTCTGGCGGCAGCCTGTTGTACTGCTGTGCAACGCTAAAAAGGAGGCGCCGCTTCCTGGCCTCTCAGATCCCTTTTGATCCTCCCGATTGCCGGTCCTCCATCCTTTGTCACGCCCACGTTACCCCGGGTCTGGTGGTCGCTGGCCACCGGGCATGTGGTGGCCTCGAGCTGCCCCCCGGGAGTGGTGGCCGTCTGCATGGCGTGGGCTCTCCTCGCAGCTTCGCGCTGCGAGGGAAGGGCCTGTCCATGGGCGGTTGCCCGGTCGGCGTCCATTTTGACCCACTTTACCCCTTCTCCTTCATCCCATGGCTGCGCAATGGTCCAAGTAGACCGAAGCGGCCTCATCCTACCCAAACCAAAAATAAAAACGGCCTCTGTCCTCGCGCGCGGGAGCGCCAGATCAGCGTCCTGACGTGTAGACCGAGAACGGAGAGTAGAGTTAACCTTGAGCTGAGAGGAGAGGGCCAGGGGTTCCTCGGTAATGCGAATTTTGTGAAGTATATTCAGTGAATGCTGTTCATACAGTTGCCGGGCGGTGGGCCAACCCAGTGCACCCCGCACGTCCGATATGTGGTCGAATTTGCGGCGGCCGGAGATCACACGCAGTCCGAAGTTCAGGGCCTTCTCTAGGCCTTGCATGTTCTTCTCCGAACCGTCGCCAAAAACGGCCAGGCAGTAACGAACGTGAGTGACCTCGGTTGACCTCTGAAAAGGGCAATGGAGGTCACAATCTCAATGGAAACCACAACTGTCACCTGGAAACACCTGTGCATATGCTTCTGAACAACACACACTATGCAACTGCACAAGACACAAGGATAAATACTACGGGACGCCATTTGCGCATGACATGACCTTGATAAACCTGGTCAAAGGTCACGGGTCATATCACCTACAACTTAAAAAAATCAAAATATGTGTCAAATTGTTAAAAAGTAGGGTACTGAAAGTTTCATCGTAATCGGTTGATATTTACGCGAGTTATTCTCGAAAAACCGAGGGGGTGGCATCCACCCCCCTGCACTGGGGAGGGTTAAGGTCCGGCTTATTTTCTCTCCTAGCGTATGTTTGACGGCGAATTAAGAAACGACCATATATGCATTCAAATCGCATTACTGAGAGCGTCAAATTGATCTATATTTTCACTAAGGATTAACCCTATTTCCTGCGGGGGGCAGATTCTACCACTCCCGGTAGTTTTCCACTGATGCTTCTCAACTGTTAAGCCTAGCGTCCTGAAACTGTGTGACTTTTCCCAAAATTGAATGGCGCGTGTTGTGTTAAAATTTTGAAAACAATCGGTCCAGCAGAGGCGGTTCCAGGCTCCTGTTTTGGGGAGGGTGTTACGAATGCGGTTTTGCGGCGCATGCTTCCTTCGTGGTTTGCATTGCAAAAAATGCGTCAGACACAATTGCAATGCAATATGTATCATAGATACTGGGATTGTACATAATTTGGGGCAGAGGCGCACTCAGGATAAAAAATGGGAGGCGATACCCACCCTCAAATTAGGTCCAGATTCAAATTAGTAAGATGAAAAAACGTTACGCGCATGGTGCCCTCCAATGTTTTTTCCTGGATCCGCATATGCGCAATATATTAAATGTAACAAATTACAGCATATAATGCTCACATGTGACGTTCATGTCCCAAACAATCAACAACAGCACATTTTTTTTCTCAGAAAATCCCCCCATTTTACATTCCCTGAATACGCCTATTATTTTTATTTTGCTTTGTCTTTTGATATGTTAAAGACCAGTATATTTGAAGCTCAGAAACGTTTGAGGAATGTAAATCGGTCGAGCCACATGGCCGCAATGACCTTTCAAAAACACCCAAAATTGTCGTACTTTTTGCCCCCTTGCCCCCATTTTTAAACAAAACAATAATTTCTGGGTCCAAAAAGAGAGATCTTGTCATGACGAATCGAATGGAGTTTACCCCATTGAAATCAACTGAGCGGTTCTCGTGATCTCTGGGGGGGGGGGGGGGCAGAATCTGCCCCTCCCCGCAGGTTAACGTAATTTTGGCCGCCCACAGGGAATAGGGTTAATGCTGAAAATAAAATAAAAGTCTGAGAAGTTTTAGTATAGAAGTCTTAGTTCGACGATCCATTCCTTAACTATATAACGTTTACATGCGATTTTTGGCTGGAAATGTCCCTTAGAGTTTGGTAATATGTTGGTAAGAATATAATAGGTCGAAAACATTGCGGTTTGGGGGTAATTAGCAAGGTAAGCATTGATAGGTCAGTTGTGATCTACACCGACTGAAACTTGTCAAAACTTCTTTTTGACCTGCTCTATCCCTGGCGTGTGACGCTATTGGCCGCAATAGACTCGCCCAATTCGGCCCAATCCGGCAGCCGGCCTGTGCGGCTTGCCTTTGTCTATGTGCGCGCGGCACGCGGGTCGCAAGCGGCGGCGAATCGATGCTGGCCCATTACTATGCATGAGCAGACAGACCTGTGATCCATGACGCTGCCAGATTTAGTAACTAGTATTTCGGTATGCTAAACTGAACGAATGGAGTAGACGCATATGTTCTTTAAAAACGGCCAATTTTGTATCACCAGTAAAACGTTTTTTTTTGGCGATGACCGAGCGGGCGCGCTCTGGTAAAGCTAAAACAGGTTTGAAATATGAAATGGTACGGGAGCACACGTAGTAGTAACACATAGTCCTTGTAGTCCTTTTAGTCCTCCATACAAATTGTCAGGTCTCCATGCATGCCAACATAAAAAATAAGTTGATTACATTTTTCATGATCTTCTTTCTCGAATCCGCCGAAAGGGAGTACGTCCTGAGCGCTGCATGCTTCAGCGTATACAAAATTAATTACCGACGCGGGTGCGAAGCACCCGTGAGGTTTCTCGTCCTCTTACTAGACACATTCACATTTGACCCGGCCCGACAAGGCCCGAACCGGCCCGAACCGGCCCGACACGGCCGTACAGACGCTTTTCAGAAGCTAATAACTTTGCAACCACTGCTCCGATTGAAGTATTATTAATCTAAGCATTCGTTTGTTATACGCTGAAGCATGCAGCGCTCAGGACTACTCTATTTTGGCGGATTTTCACCATTGTATAGGACCATCAAATCAATATTGATTTTAGTATAGTGCGTTCTGATAGGGGTGGTACCACAGCGTGTAACACAGAAACGTGGAAATGAACAAAAATCATTTTGGATACAAAATGGTATTATTAATTTAAGCATTCGTTTGTTATACGCTGAAGCATGCAGCGCTCAGGACTACTCTATTTTGGCGGATTTGAGAAAGGAGATCATGAACAATTTAATACAACTGATTTTGTTATGAATATATACCCACTTGAATCACCAATAGATACCGCTCGGTTACCGCCGATTAATTAAGGCGTTTTACTGGTGCATAGATTAAGAATTACATTTTTGATCAATAATTATTTTTGTTCATTTCGACGTTTGCGTGTGTCACGCGCTGTGGCACCACCCTTATCAGAACGTTTCATACCAAAATCAAAATTTATTTGATGGTCCTATTAAATGGTGGAAACCCCGATCTCAATCGGAGCAGTGGTTGCAAAGTTATTAGCTTCCGAAAAGCGTCTGTACGGCCGGTTCAGGCCGGGTCGGGCCGGTTCGGGCCGGGTCAAATGTAAATTTGTCTAGTAAGTTGACGAGAAACCTCACGGGTGCCTCGCGCCCGCTCGGTAATAAACTTGTTATGAGCTCAATACATGTTTCCATAACTATTGAATAGTGATAATATCGCCTGAATCAGTCATTTATTTCTTGGAATGTATAATATTCTAATACTTTTATACTAAAACTTTTCAAAACATTTCAGAACTTTTCAGAATCTTTTCAGCGCAATAATCCTTCGTGAAAACGACTATTACCTTGCAGGCAAGTTGCTGGGGGGTATTTTTGCCCCCTCATAGTTTTGTTTATAATACCTCGTAAACTAATGCAAGGATCGTCACCAAACTGTCAGTAGCCTCTTTCACATCAATTCGACACACGTTGACGATTTTTTTTTCTAGTCCGAATGCTTCGATGGGATATATTTTCGAGATCAAGACCCACGACAAGCTGGGCTTGTCGCGCGGGCCCTGATCCCACCATCCGATCGCGCAATTCCAGTCACCGGCCGCAATTTAGTGTCGAAAGTTAACGCGCAGAGAAGGGGGGGGGGCGGACACTTTTGTGTGCCCCCCCACATGATTTTCGTGAATAGCTCGTAAACAAAGCGGTGCAGGGCGGTGTTGTCTGCACGACATTAACGCCAACTTAACCCTTGTAACAACTAACAACTTGTAACAAGCTCCAGGCTACCCCTATTTGTAACAGGGGGGGGGGGGGGGGGCGGATTCCACCCCCCGGATATCTCGAGATCTACGGGTCCGATTTTCACAAATGAAACAGCAAATTATTTCCCTCAACACGATCTACATTTCTAAGTATTACAAAAATCCGAAATTTGTTTATAGGGGGCCAACAGGGGGGCAAAAACTACAAATTTTAGAGGTATTTGTGATACAACACAGCTGTCATGTTTATGAACTGATTTTAACACTACCAATGGGAATCGATAGATAATGAATTGGAAATTTAGATGTCGTGGAGACTTTTGAAAATTAAAAAATTATAGGCATGTGCAGGTCACTCAATAGGGGGTGAAGTAAATGCGTAATAAAACCATTTGTTATGTTGTTTTTTGATAAATGAAATGGCGTGGTATTGTGACATTAGACAAAACAGTTATTAAACATATTTGTTTTGCCATAGGCGGTACCAGGTCAGTGAAAAGGGGAGGTCAAATAGGAACAAAATAGTAACCGCAGGCAAGTTGCTATCCAGCACTATAAACAAGTTACTGATCGTAGATAGTTCCTTTGTTCATGTTGTACTTCATCATAGGCGTATCCAGGATCCAAACTGGGGAGGCGCAAGACCTTTTGATAAGTATATTATCCGCTATTATGATACTAACTAGTCAACAGTGACTATTCCAGCTGGAGATTCGAGATTTATCCCTGGGGGCTTTTAAGCGTGCAGTGTCCGAACTTTTAGTTGTGTGAAGCGAGGAAAATGAGTGTGTGACTGCGTGTGTGTGTGTGCGTGTGTGTTTTTTTTTTCTCTATAGCCCGTGTGCACTTTTATATTCATCTGATCTTATTGTGTGTTGTATACCGAATGTCTTTTAACATGTCTTTCTTCCTAACCCTGCCCCGACACTCGGAATAGCCATTTTAAAATGGTGTTTTAATTGTTTAATACAATACAATACAATATTTCATCTACAACTTCAATTCACATTGCTTACCCTACCTGGACTCGCCTATTATCTTATAATCGTTCGTAGAGTGGGTGATAGTGCGTGATTCATCCGAAAACTGCTGTATGTTATGTCATTGTAGGCCCATGGATCTTAGTTTCCTTGCAATAATATGACTCCCTTTCTTCCATTCCTGAGCGTGCCTCTGCAAAAAATGACTTAATTTCCTCTCCTGGCCTCATGTGCATATATCATTATAAACTAATCGCCTATTGCGCCGTAATCGCTAGAATATCGTTATGACCATGCCAGTCACCCTCCTTTTCATGTACCTGAACACGCCCCTGCAACTCTATATGTAATCAATTATGCAAATAATGGAAGGAGAAGCTATCTTTTACATCTTGATAGCTATAAATGCCCCTTACATCGCTCTATTGCCTTCCCGCCAAGCATTGAATACTTCCTGCAACTCCCCCCTTTACAAGCCCCTGAAACCGCATCTGCCATGCAATTTGTATGATATTTCATTAACATCAACTAATTTGCACTTGTTGCAATCACCGTAAACCGATGTAACTCCTTCATACTTGCAGTTAGGAGGAAACCGTGAAGATCGCATTTCCGTATTATCGCCAAATGTCGCCGCAGAACCCTACCAAAAACGTGCCCTAGAACCGCCTCTGTTCAGGTTAAGAATGCAAAATTTTGACTTCAAATGCGGAATTTAATTATAGGAAAAGTCCCTAAATTTGATGGGTTTGGTTCTACCCGTTCGGGAGATATCTGGGAAAAACATGAGGGGTTGGGGTTGGGGGGGCGGAATCCACCCCTTGTTAGAAATAGGGTTAATAGCGGATCGATTGACGCAACAAAAACCAAAATCGGTCGATAAATTGATGAGTTATATGGATTTGCAGTCCAAGATGGCGGCCAGAATCGTTGTCGGCAAAGCGATATCTTCGGAACAAACGGTCGGATCGGGATGATGCAAACGCCACTCGGTAGACAATCTCAATGTTCATCCCCGGAAACAACTTTGAACACATTGCTGGTGACCTGTGACGTCACAGAGGTCAACAAAAAAAGGTGACATTTGGCCAAATTTGAGCTTCGTGACCTCATTTGACCTTGAAGATATTGACCGAAGGTTAATCAAATTTATAGAAAATGTAGATCATCATGGCACCTACCTATCTTGTAAGTGTCAGTCATCGTTCAAGCTCTCATACTTTCGGAGATCTTAGGGGGCACTAAAGTGCCACCCTCCTCCACTGCGTGGTAGTGGCATGCCCCTCTCCATTGCGCGTGCTAAACGTCCCCCAACGACTGAGGACTGTGACCCTGCTCGCTGGCTACATCTGACCTTGATCGCGGCCGCTACCACCGGCTGTATGGGTCATCTCCGCCAGGAGCAAATAGCGAGCGCCGAAGTGTCTTGAACCCACCTTGCCAGAGTGCGTCCGATCTGTAATCCAGCGCTCCCCCGACTGAGCTACGCGGGCGGACAAAAACGGAAATGACAAAGATGAGTTAACGATTGATAAGTAAACCGGAATTGACGTCAGCTTGGGGTCATGTTTTAGGTTTTCGACCGAGTAGGATTCGAGACCTGAATGCTGCAGTGCAGTGAGACCCCATGGTGACGTCTAGCTTGGATTGGTGCCAGACTATCAACTCAAGAGCACTGGATTTTGGCAAATGGACGCATGGATCGCATCCTTAATACTATCCTAGTTTGGTCCCAGTTGTACGGCTCAGGTGACAGTTTGCCACCCCTGCTCCTATGGTGACGCCCCCAGTACAAAGAGCTCCACAAGTGCATAGCCTGCGAGACTGCTGGTTTGAAACCGGCAGCTCTAGTGCCGAAATGCATGCTCAGATTCACTCTTTAGTCACTCCACCAAGGCCACCAAACCCTGTACGGAGTCCGCCTTCAGCGAATATTATAGTGTTCTATTTTCACAGTCGCGATTACATTTCTATGTGTGAGAACTGAGAGCCCAACTTCAAACATTTATGCCGTTTCTAATACAATATTTTATTGGGGATATTCTACTTCCAATGCAATATATTGTATTTATATACCACTTTTAATACAATAGTTACCCCACGTAATTATGCCACTTCAGGATGGGTTGCGTCAGGCACGTAGTCAGGATTTCGTCCAGGGGGGGAGGGGGGGCTCGAAAGGGCCCCTTCCCGAGCGTTGAAAGGGCCCCCTTCCCAAGCGTTCAAAGGGCCAAACAAAAGGGATGAAAAGGCGCGTTACAAGGATGGAAATCCAGTATGACAGGTATGGCATGGGCCATACCAACTTTTAGGAGCTGGAGTTAGCAAACTGCCATATCAACTTTGGAACCAGCGACACCAATTTGGAATCAGCTATACCAACTTGATTTTTTTTTAGCTCTAGACCTGGAACTCAAACAAATTGCGCCATGGAGCGGCGCGAAATTTTTAGTCTTATGCCCGGGATATGCTTTCTCATCATTGCGTCGCATTGCGTATGGTGCGGACATATACAAATGCTATATTGTGCGTTTAAAAGTGCGGTAAGAAAGTGCTTACGTGAACTATTTTGCGCAATTATATAGGAAAGTAGCAACATAACACATAAATGCGCCGAGAAACGGGGCATTTTTTCTTCTAAACCGCATATAATTGAATTTATAGTTCAATTGCGCCGCCGAGTGGCGCGAAAATGCTGAGTTTTATTCCCTGGACAACTGTATTCTTACTGTTGAAAGGCCCAGGGTCCCTTCAGATCGTCTAAGGGCCCCTCCGATCTTTGCAACGCCCTTCCGACCAGTTTCAGGGACTCATCTGGGATCTGCGAAGCGAAGAGACACTGAGGGACTGGTGATATATGTATAAAATAGAAAGGGGGCTTACCTACAAGAAAAGTTTAAATCGGAGCTTTCGGGTATATTGTAACACTCTGACGAAGGGTGTTACAATATACTCGAAAGATCCGATTTTTTTTTGTGGAGTCTTTTTCTTTGTATTTAATCTTCATCTGTGATCTCTACGTGGTTTTGGCCCTCCTGGTCTGACCAGGGATTCCTCTGACCTTCCAAGAACCCCCTCTTGTGTGTCAAGGGGCCCATTCGGCCTGTTCAGAGGTCCTTCCGACCTGGACCGGGACTGCACTGGCTGTTTTGTCGCCCTGCCGACATGCTCAGGAGCCCCTCCAACCAGCCCAGGGGCCCTCCAGCTGGCTAGGAATTCACTCGGCATGTTCAAGGGCCTTTCCGACCGGCCCAGGGACCCCTTCGGTCTAGCCAGGCGCCCCTCTGACTTGCCCCGGAGCCCCTCCGATCTGCCCAGCGACTCTTCTGGTCGGACTGCGCTGGCTGCTTTGTCGCCCTGCCGACATGCTCAAGGGGCCTTCCGACCTGCCCTGGGACCCCTCCGTCCTGGATAGGGCCAATTCAGCATGTTCAGGGGCCCTTCTTACCCACCCAGGGGTCCTTTCGGTCCGGTCAGGGGCCCCTCGGATCTGCACAGGGTCCCCTTTGAACTTGTCAGGTGCCCTCTGGTCTCTCCAGCGGCCCTCTAGCCTCTATAAGGGGCCCTTCCGACCTGGCAAGGGACTGCGCTGACTGCTTTGTCCCCTTGCAACATGCTCCGAGGCCCTCCGACCTGCCCTGGGGCCCCTCCGAGCTGACTAGGGGGCCCATTCAGCATGTTCAGGGGCCCTTCTGACCCACCTAGGGGCCCTTTCGGTCTGGTCAGGGGCCCCTCTGACCTGCACAGGGGCCCTTTCAACTTCCCAGGGGCCCTCTGGTCTTTCAGAGAGGGCCCTGGTGGCCCTAAAGGGCCTCTGAAGTGCTCTAATTCTCTAAAGACCACGCTTCGCGTGGTAAAGAACCCTTGATACCGCGCTTCGCGCGGTCTCGTCGGCCCTTTTTCGGGGCGCGCAGCGCGCCGAAAAGGGCCCTCGCGCACCGAAAAGGGCCCTCCTGGTCTCCAGGGAAGGGGGGGGGGAGAGACCGCACCTGTCGCCAACCCCCCCCCCCTTGGCTACGTGCCTGGGTGGCGTTTAGCCAAAAGCATTGATCGCAGCCTAACAACGTAACAAGCTCAGCTATTTTCTTTGCCACTGTCATTAATTGCAACCGTAGCTCTCTCTCGTTACTCTCTGGTATAAGTTAGTGCCTGCAAGTCATGTCACAAATCACGAAACGGTATAGATTGTAGGTACTAGTGGTCGAAATTTTGACCACATCAAAGCACAAATTCGGGGAGTTGGATCTAGAATGAGAGCGTCCCATGGATAATATCTCCATCAAAGGAACTAGTTACCACTGACAAAGCTTGACAAGAAAGACAAATTACAAATAGCGTAATCTAATTCAGAACCGAAACGGTTACCCCACTGGTGGCTTGCCTTGTCTTGAGACATTTGACGATCTAGGGCGAGTCTCGATCCTGCTATTTCCGGCTATTTTCGATCGAGGAATCATGGATACCGAAATTTGCTGTTCTCGCTTTTGATGAGACGTCTCAGTTGGTCTGTACCGCTTGATAGCTCGTGTGGCATTATTCTCCTTACGATTACGGCTGAGTTTTGGTATCTGATCTGCAGTATGGGGAGTGGGGACCCCGAGTAGTTTAATGACATCAAACTGCGATCTAGTCGGGCACCTGGTATGCATTTCTAATCAGACGTCGCCCGTTTGACTTCGGTATGCTATTTGATGAGGAAGCAATCTATTTAATAAGGGGTGAATAAGATATGTAATCGTGCTTTCAGTAGAACACGCGCAATTTAATACACGAAAGGAATCATAGTACATTTGCCATAGTCGCGTGCGTGAAGGTCACACTGTCGGATCTAGGGTTCGAGAATGGGTGGGGCGGGGGGGGGGGGGGGGAGGGGATACAATTTCGCTCGGCTTCATCAGCGAAAAGTTGTTGACCGGGGGGGGGGGGGAGTCGGGTTGTCAGCGCGAAAAGCCGTTGCCCGGAGGGGGAGAGTTTTTTACCCTCATTATCACTTCTTACAGCCAATGCAGGAACACGCAAGGGGGGGGGGCATCCTTGTATTAAATGCCCGCCATTTTCCTCTGGGTGGGAATTTACCCCAAATGCCCTCCCCATGGATCCGCCAGTTATAAAAACCCAGAGAAACCCAATTTTACCTCTTCTGTCGCTGTCAAACTTTTTTTGTAGCGAGTTCAAGCTGAGTCTGATCTTGACAAGTTGGAAAGGCTACAAATTCTGAAACCTCTACTCATATCACCTGGATAGGTACTTAAAGGCAGGCACGTAGCCAGGATTTAGTCGAGGGAGGGACGGCGCCTCGAAAGGGCCCCTTCCCGAGCGTTGAAAGGGCCCCTTCCCAAGTGTTGAAAGGCCCCCCCCCCCCCAAAAAAAAAACGCATGAAAAGGCACGTCACAAGGCTGGAAAATGCAGTATGGCAGGTATGGCATGAGCTATACCAACGTTTAGGAGCTGGAGTTAGCAAACTGCCACATCAACATTGGAACCAGCGACACCAATTTGGAATCAGCTATACCAACTTGGAATATTTTTTTAAGCTCAAGACCTGGAACTCTTATACAAATTGCGCTTTGTTTTTTTTTTGAGTTTTATGCCCTGGGTTGCTTTCTCATCAATGCGTCGCATTGCGTATGTTGCGGACCTCTAAAATTGCTATATTGTGCGTTTAGAAGTGCGGGGAAAAAGTGCTAAAGTGAAATATTTTGCCCAATAATATAGGAAAGTAGCAACAAAACACAAATGCGCCGAGAAACTGACCGATTTTTTTCCTAACTCGCATATAATTGAATTTGTAGTTAAATTGCCGCCGCGGAGCGGCGCGAAAATTTTGAGTGTATTCCTGTACAACTGTATTCTTACTGTTGAAAGGCCCAAGATCCCTTCAGATCGTCTAGGGCCCCTCTGACCTTTTCTACGCCCTTCCGACCTGTTCAGGACCTCATCTGGATCCGCGAAGCGAAAGACATGATGTGGAGGTGGGTGACATATATAATACAAAGAGGGTTTACTCTACAGGAAAAAATAAAATCGGATCTTTTTGGTATATTGTAGCACCTGACGAAGGGTGTTACAATATACCCGAAAGCTTCGCTTTTAATATTTGTATTGTGGAGTAAGTCCTCCTTGTATTTAATCTTCATCTGGGATCTCTACGTGCTTTGACCCTTCCGGTCTCACCAGAGGACTCCTCTGACCTTCCAAGAAGCCCTCTTGTGTGTCAAGAGGCCCATTCGGCCTGTTCGGAGGTCTTCCGACCTGGCCAGGGACTGCACTGGCTGCTTTGTCACCCTGCCGACATGCTCAGGGCAGGGGCGGCGGATTGCGGGGCGCAGGGTACCAAAATCCCCCACCCCTCAAATGAAAATCCTGGAAGGGGAAGGGTCATGTTGCCCCCAGATTGAGCAGCTAAAATCTGAGGGGGGGGGGGGCAAAACTACCCTTTGCCCCCAGGATTTTCGACTGGGGGAATTTTGGGTACCCTGCCCCCGCAATCCGCCGCCCCTCCTCAGGGGCCCCTCCGACCTGCCCAGGGGCCCCTTCAGTCTGGCTAGGAACTAATCCAGCATGTTCAGGGGGGCTTCTGACTGGCCCAGGGACCCTTTCGGTCCAGCCAGGGGCCCCTCTGACTTGCCCAGGAGCCCCTCCGATCGACCCAGCGACTCTTCTGGTCGGCTGCGCTGGCTGCTTTGTCGCCCTGCCGACATGCTCAAGGGGGCCCTCCGACCTGCCCTGGAGCCCCTCCGTGCTGGCCAGGGGCCACTTCGGCATGTTTAGGGGTCCTTCTCACCCGCCCAGGGTCCTTTCGGTCTGGTCAGGGGCCCCTCCGATCTGCGCAGGGGCCCTTTTAACTTTCCAGGGGTCCTCTGGTCTCTCCAGGGGCCCTTTAACCTTCGAAGGGGCCCTTCCGACCTAGCAAGGGACTGCGCTGGCTGCTTTGTCGCCTTGCGACATGCTCCGAGGGCCCTCCGACCTGCCCTGGGCCCCTCCGTGCTGGCTAGGGGCTCATTATGCATATTCAGGGGCCATTCCGACCCACCTAGGGGCCCTTTCGGTCTGGTCGGGGCCCCTCTGAACTGCACAGGGGCCTCTTAACTTCACAGGGCCCTCTGGTCTGTCCAGGGGCCCTCCAACCTGCTCAGGGGCCGTATGACCTGGCAAAGGACTGCGCTGGCCGCTTTGTCGCCCTGTCGACATGCTCAGGGCCT